>JAJHUR010094148.1:0-23168 GCA_027495735.1 Lutjanus campechanus | reverse complement strand
GAGGGGCCCACAAATAGACCCGGGCATCTGTGAGACGACTCATGTTCAGTCTGTCACACGGTGAAAAGTGCCGGACTGGAACGAGCTGGGCTGAATGAGAAGGAGTGACGCTGTTTGGGCCAATGGGCAGCGGTGGCTTTAAGATTTGAGAGGCGATCTTGTGACCACGAGGTCGTCGGGTCAGTCCCCTGAGCAGCAGGATACATTTTGGGCGGGGGAAAGTGAAAGCACCTCCTCCTCGCCCCTCCCTCATTACCAACACTGAGGTGCCCTTGAGCAAGACTCTGAACCACCGACTGTGGTTGTATTGGTCCCTAAAAACTTGTCTTATGTCCAGCGTCACACTGAGTGTTGTGTGTCTGAAGTGTGTTCTTGTTGGCTCGCTTTGGGTAGTCGCATCACTCTCTGGATCAGCCAAACTGTAATCTAAAAAGTTTTTAGTAACCTAATCTTAAGTTTAGTTGGCTTTACCCTCACCGCACCCCTAAACTAAATAGTGCTCAAATATATTGACAAGATGGGCAGAATGATGTCCAACAACAAAATATATATTTGGGGGGTGGGGTGTGTGACGCTGGACATAAGAGAGCTCACACAAGGTTTTGACAAGGAGGAGGAATGTGTGTTGGAAAAAAAGAAGCTATTTTTTGTTTTTCTGCACCAATTTTCATCTTTATTTTAGTGAGTCTGATCATATTAAACGAGTGCAATGCAAATTTGTTTGAGTAATCTTTGAATCGCTAACTTAAACCAGAGCTTTAAATTGTCCAACATCACAATAACATGAACATAAAACATTTTTCATGCTTTAGTTACCACCACCTGAGGCAGATATTGTATTAATGTAAATGACAGTATGGACATTTTATGTTGGCAGTAAACAGTTTGTAGATTTGTTTTATTATATTATTAAATTATGTTAATATACAACTTATTTGCAAAGGTCAACAAATATTAGCTTCAGTGCTGCACAGCTCAAAGCAGAGTTTATTTGGAAAAAAGGTTTATTGATCAGTATAAACTCAGCATTTTTCCATCATGATAATGCTGCAGATAACATGATGTTGATTGTAAAACATTTTAGGAACAAAAAACTCACTATCAGGACCATTTCTACTTTACTGTGAACGTTAAATATTGTCATATGATTCTGAACATCAGAACTTAATGACAGAAAAATAATTCATTGTTGAACTGATCCAAATTTTGCACAAAACATGCTGAAAAATCAGTTCGCAGGATGTGTGATGATGCTCACTGCACATTTAGAACTTTTCACATTCATATTGATCAGTGAGGTGATATTGTATCAATGGACACAAACAGGAGGCTTTTATTTAAACAGAAATGGAACCAGTCAGCACAGAGTTACATTCTCATGGTAGTGAAATAAATTGGCCCGAGCAAATCACATTATTGATCATTCACTGATCTGCACGGAACAACATTGTAGTGTGTTTCAAATGTAACTCAAATATTCTATCTTTGCGTGATAGTTTTGAAATTTGAGTTTTGTGTGTGTTCTGTGGAGGCGGTGAGCTTTACACTGAAATATAATCTACCTGAATAACTTGAGAGGGGGACACGCAGTGGTGGTTGGGGGGCGGGGAGGGGGGTGGACTGTGGATTTCTATCTTTAGTGCTGCCTCACCAGGTCCTCCGATCTCCAATACCAGTTCTCCTGATTGAATTGCATCGACTCAGCTGTCAGTCTGTCTGTCCCTCCGTCCATCCCTCTGTCCATTCATTCTGCTCATCCACCTTCACTTCAGCAGGCTCATAAAAACTTATATTTCTGAAGAGGACAGAATCATTTTATCCATGATTACCAGTACACATTATACGTGGGGGTTAACTCACATTATTTATGATGTGTAATTTCATATTGAGCGACAGGACCCACAACATTTCCAGAGATCTTTTTCTCCATTTCTACTTTATTATAACACTGACACCTCAGTTCATGATATGCACTTTACCAGGTGATGTGTGGCTGCAGGACGCTCTTCAGAAATGTTGCACAGATTTTTTTGCCATGTGATAGCAGACATATGGCTGTGCAGTGTGTGTGTGTGTGTGTGTGCACGCGCCATTGTTCCCATTCAGTCAATAAGTCATTCATTTCTAATTTTACATCACTGGAATGTTGGCAAAGACAGCTGTAACGTTTTAACTCTGCCGTTCTCCTCTCATATGTGTGTGTGTGTGTGTGTGTGTGTGTGTGTGTGTGTGTGTGTGTGTGTGTGTTGCGGGTCTACGTGCATATGTCCATGCAGTTATGTCTACCATGCACACCTGTGTTCTTTTTCCCATGTGCATGTCCTATGACAACCTGTTCTCATTGGTCGCCAAAAAACTGACGCTGTTCTGTCGCGTCCCTCCGGATCTCATACAGATGCACGAGGTAGGTTCCCCTCACAGCAGGACCCAAACTTTCTCATTCTGAAACTTAGTGGTGAAGCAAACGCCTTTTGTATTGTACTGTTAAGATGCAAAATGGTGAAAGTTAAATACTTCATTGACTGCCTCGTCACTCCTACGTGTTTAAATAACATTTTTACCTACAAAAATTATAAATAAAACTGCAAAAACAGGATTTAAATTGTAATTTAGTCATTTATTTACATCTGGCGGGTCAAACTGAATCTTATGGCAGGTCAACTTTGGCCAACTGTCCCACTTTGGGCAGAACTGATTTAAACAATTACTTTTGTTATTGACTTAATCTGGGTATTAGCTTCTCAACTGATTGATTAATCACTGATTGATTGACCGTTTGGTCCATGAAATGTCAGAAAATAGTGAACTAGGCTATTTTTTCATACTTTCCAGACGTTATCCTGGGGTCCACGGTATCACAGCTGATCGTCATGGCAACACTATTCTCACAGCTGGGAACATCACACACTCAGGAGCTCTGCTTCGGATTGACCTAAAATGATTAATCAATTATTGCCAATACATTTTCTGCTTTGGCATTGCACCGGTATGAGCTTTTTCACAGGGCTGCACAACAGTCTCTGAAAATATCACAGTGTCGCAGGTCAACTTGGGCCCGCGGGCCTCACTTTGGGCAGCTCCGCTTCACGGCTACAGTTTATATTACGTCACCTGACACAGATGGGATTACACTGAAGTTAGCTGAAAGCCTGCTGTGTCTCCCACAGACGCTAAAGCGTACATTGTGCGCCTGTATGAGACTCTGAGGGGCGTGACAAAACGTTGGTATTTGACACACACAGATACACACACTCACATATACATATACACACATATATATATCTGACTGCAGAGTGTACCATCATTCCTTCTTGCTGTCGGCTGTCTGTTGGGCGTCAGCAGCAGTGTTGTATTGCCAGTGTGAAGTCCAACCGCCTGTCTCATCTCAGCATTGATCTCATTTTGTGTGCTTAGCAGCTTCTAACCCAACTTGTACACACACACACACACAGACCCACACACACACGCAAGCAGACCAAACATAAGAGACAAATGCACATGTTCTATCGTTCTGTCTGCATGCAGCAGCACCTCTGTCAAGAATCTGATCTTTAGTGTCTCATGTGTGAAATGAAAAAGGGAGGAGGGAGCTGCAGATAAATAATAAAGGATGCACAGCCATGACAGTGTTATTTTTAGTGTTGACATTGTAATGATAGGCAGTGCTGCTAACGTGTCCTCAGAGTGGGACGCTGCACAACTGCACAATGAAACAGTGTCATATATTCAATCATGATAGTCAGCTGTCTCATTAGTCTGAAGACAAACCGCACTGGAAGAAGAAGATTACCTTTGGCTGACACAGTGAAGTGTTCCTGCATCCAGAAAATGATCAGAGTGAGTGATTAGAAATAAGAAATTAATCCCCCCAGGAGATAAAGTATCAAAACACCTTTTAGAATTAAAAATAAAAGAATTTGCATCATGTAAAAGGAAGGAAAGGAATCAGAAAAAATGAGTTTACATTAAGTCCGGTCAGTGGTTAATGAGTCAATAATGCTGCACTTAAGAACAAAGACTTAACAGTTATTATGAAGGTCAGTGGGCTTTATGAGGAGATTTAACAGGCTGAACTGATTTAGCGAGGCTTAGTTTTTCGCTTGGGAGATTTTACATCAGTTTTTGTGCCCTCTGCTCTTCAGTCCAGACAAACCAGCGCCGTCAACACTAGAGAACAGTCAATATTTAAGAAAATGCACAACAAAATCATTGAGATAAGTGGTTTAGTTCAGTGCTTCATTTGACATAAACACAGCAGTCGTGCACGATTGACATGAGCTATAAGTGTATAAAGAGAATATAAATATTTTCACTGCAACAGATGAACAAATAAAGTGGTTTCTATTCTCTGCAGCGAGGTCGGAGGTTGTGGAAAGAATGAACTCTGACCCACAGAGTTTTATGGGAAAAGTGTGGAGTCCCTGCATAGTTCAACGACACGAAGTGAGAAGTCCAGTTCTCAGACTGAAGCGTTTATAATAATCCTGCAAGAGTTTTATCAGAAAACTGTTCTAATGATTCACAGAACCACCATGTAGATCTCAACCTATTTATATTTCTTTAATCTCTTCACCTGTTAATTTACATGCATTAATAGATGGTGATTTAACATTCATCCAGTTCCGTGTCATTTGTTTTAATGCCAGCTGTGCGTATTATTATATACAAATATTAATCTCCTGTCCTCTCTGTTCCTGCAGGAATTATACCTAATAAAACATTGGGCGGCTGTATCAGTTTCTTTCTCCTGAACTGACCCTCAGAGCTTTTTAAACACAAGACATGAATGAAAAATATGTGAATGATGAGCTTCATGTTCCCCACGTTACCCCCCAGCATTCAACACTGCCTGATAAACTGTACTCCGGTGTTGCAAAAACTTAATTTTCCATGTGAATTCTTTCCTGCTTTTGATGGACTTACACTTAATGCAGACATATTTGTTCATATTGGCCAAAACGTGTCCATTGCACCAAATACTGAAACTTGAAAACTGTCAAATTCATCATATTTTTTATCTGATTTCAATCATGATTTATCTGTTTTAGACTGTTTGTACTAAAGACTTTGTTCTCAGGCAAGGTGCTGTTACAAGAAGTTTGGGTTTTTTGTTAAATGTAAAAAGTGTTTTTGTAGAATAAAGATGTTTATATTCCTCAAAACAACCAAGAAGAAAGTATTTTTCTGGTGTTAGTACTGAAAGTAGTATTGCAGCAGTGATATTGAGCAACTTCTTATGACACCAATGATACACACATTCACATGCTGTAATTATTCAATTTGATTTTTTACTGCTAACAAATACTATTTTATTTATATATATTCTCAGTCCTGAAAAAATAGCATTGCTGCACATCATGAGTTTAATATATTATATCTGTGTGTGTTCCTGTGGGACCACTGAAACATAAAATGAAAACAAACAAACAAAAGAAACTCACTTTCCCATAATCCTCTGCTCTCTTCCCTTGCCCCCTACACTCCACTGCTTCAGCTGCATGTGATTTGGACTAATTGACTCAGTTTGTCTCTGCAGTTTGTTTCAGCTCCCAGCGGTCCTCCAGATGTTTATGACAAATGTAAGTCACTGTTTACAGTTATGGAAAACATCTGTATTATATCTGATTCTTGCCGCCGTCATCAGCTGGTGGTTTGCATATATCTGCTTACATTTCAGTGGCAAGACCGAAACACTTGTCCCATGTGGGTATGATAAGATATTTTATTTTCTGTCAAACAAATCCCCATGTATGACTTTTTATTGAGACTCAAAACTTAAAGACAAAAAAAAAAAATGTTGTCGTGTTATCAGAAACTATCAAGTAACAACATTTGGAACACAATGATTTTGATTTATTAAGTTCTTTGTTGTGTTTTGTACTTTTTATCAGATGATTTCAGATTTAAATCATAATTTTGTCACATTGAGCACCACATGGAGCCAGTTTTTGTCAAATGCACGTATATAAGGTTGTTTAAAGGGTAAATGTTGGTCTCATTTTGGTTTTAGTGCTGAAACACAACCCAGCAAACCATTTTAAACTTGAGCATCTGTTGGTTGATGGATTTATTTGACGACAGTAAAAGGGTAAAACAGGACTGGAATCACCAAATTCTGACATGCAATTAAATTCTCTAGAATAAAAACACAACAAAATAAAACCTTTCTCCATTATGATCCTTGTTTAAAGGTAAAAATGGGATGCTGACAGCTGTTCAAGTCTTGCAAGACGGGTTAAAAAACATTTTATTGCTGCCTGATTGTGTTTCTCCATCAGTTAAAACCTTGTCTTTGTTTATCAGAATCAGCTGCATGTTTCTGTAACATCATATGTTACGGAGCTGAAACAAAACCTCAGTATTTTTTTGGAAGAAGCAGCAGCAGCCTTTCACTGCAGAGCCGGTGTCACAGTATCAATAACCTGATCGTTTGACCCTGATCCCTGCTCTGAGGTGAATATATGTTGAGCAGCAGGTATTGGAGGGTTGTTTGTAGGAGGCACAGAGGCCCGGAGGAGTCTCTTCCCCCGGGGACCGGTGACCTTATATGGCCGGGGCCCTGCCTGCACGCCCACCACCACCACCTCCGTCAGTTGCTGGTGCTTCTCTGCCTACCTGACAGCTGAGCCGTCCATCAACCTGCTCATATAACTGTCACACACAGGCACATGCAGCAAAACACACACACTCCTGATAGCTCCTGTGAGTGCAGCTGCTGACTGTCTCCCCCTCTGAGAATCTTTATGTCATTAGATTTTAAGACATAACACACATTTTTCCCAAAAAACAAGAACATAAAGACTCAGAAATCACTTTAATCCCTTTAAGTCATCACTTATAACCAACTAGACATGTGGTGGTGTCTGTATCTGCAGAGACTCTGCCCTCTGCCTGTGTTTCTCATTATTTTGCTGTGCTCAGGAGGCTTTACTGCCCTACAAAGGAAAAAATGCAGTAACATTAAAGACATCCTTTGTCATGTGGATGAGTATCTTCTCTCAAATATGTTGGAATCTGGAGAAAATAGGGGGCTGAAATTGAAATAACCGCAAAAAGCCCTAAAGAAGCCGCAGCAAACCACCGTAACTTCAGCTGCTGTATACTAACAAGTAAAATAACTGCAAGAAAATGAAGAAACGTGTCAAATATGTGCATTATACTACTATATGGAAAAATATTAAAATAAAACCACAGAGTCAAAACTCTCAGACTCACCTCAGGCTCTGATCCCAGGTGCATTGCATTGAAATAGCAGCCTTGGAGCAAAATGCCTTTTATATTTAGAATTCCAATTTTATTAGAAGATAAATATTAGTGGCTTCAGATGCTCAGAAACATCCCAAAACCATTACAATTATTTGATTTTAATGGTTACTTGGAACATCACAAGTATACCGTGATATAATAATAAATGTTGTAAATAAATAAATGATAATAATGTAAATACTAACAGTAAAAGGTGCAATATCATTTGGCATCATTATCAAACTAAGGATTTTATCATTTTTGCCATTATACTGCTTTTTAAAGCTAAAGTGATCAGATTAAATGGAAGTTACTGCCTTCCAACTAAGGTCAAAGGTCACATCGGAGGTCAGGATTATTATGTACAAAAAATAACCTGATATAAAGCTATAAAACGGCCACGTAGCCGACTATCTGCCTGCAACTATTTCGGCTCGACAACAAGAAAACTTTAAAATCATTTTTTCTCAGTTCTGCTCACTGAGAAGACTTTTTTCCTTCGTAAGGACAGTTTACAACCCAAAACGTTCTAAGAAACGAATCTTACAGATTCTACCTTTAAATTTTAAAGTGAGTTTTTGTGACGAACGTCCATCCTGCATGTGCATGAAAATGTTTGTTTGTATGAAAGTAGAGGAGGTGACAGACGCTCCCTCTAGTTTTAGTGTAACTTTGGTGATGAGTATAAGCAGCAGGCGAACTCTGTGACTGAATGCATGAAGGAAAGAGCGCCACCTATAGAAACACAAACCTCACTGACAGACACACACAAACATATAGCCCATATATATATATAGTGTTTGTTGTTTAGATCCTATTTGTTTGCAGTCACTGTGTGTTAAGCTGCTTCAGCCCCTCAGACTCCACCGACGTCTTAATGTGACTCAAGTTTCCTTAAAGCTCAGGCTTAACTAATGTGGCTTTGATAAAACTGTTACTGATTCCATACTGTGACCTCTGACACACACACACACACACACACACACACACACACACACACACAGACCACCCTGTTAATCTGAATGGACGTGCTTATCTGGGACATGGAAGCATCAATACAACATTTAAAAAAAAAAAACCTAAGTGAACACATACAAACACTGACACATGTCGAGCATCACAACAAACAAACATTCAAAACACAAGACTGATATATGATACTCACTTACAAATCAATAGACAGGATTTTTTTTAAATAATAAGTGATGTTTAAGGTTTATATACATCAGTGGTATTTTGAAAACTGAAGTATAGTGTGTGTGTGTGAATGATCAGCTGAAGAACACACATGTAAGTGATTAAATAAAACGTCATGGAGCTCAAACACAAACTGTCAAAGTAAACAGTTAATTACAGTAACTTGAGTTTTTGTAATCAGTTACTTCTACCCCTGCAAATTATTAAGTAGGTTTTTTGGGTACTTGTACTTTTAGGAGTAGGTTTTCTGTATTTTTGCTTGTACTGAAGTATGAATTACACTGTGTAATCTACTTAGTTACTTTTAAAATCATAATTGATTACCAAGTACAATTTGAATTAATATCTGATCACAAACAGGCCGATGAAAACCAGAACATATGGACAAAAAACTAAACACTGCAGCAGCAGAGGTTTGGAGTACAGATGTTAATGATTAATCATTAATTGATTAATCACCATTAAGGATTTAACTTATTTAAAATGTGTTCATGGAGTTTTAATCAATAGTCTAGAAATGGTAGCAGCTGCACCTCATTCAACAGGAAACTTCAACTTAAAATGACAAAAATAAATGAAATTGAGAAAATTAAATGTAAAAATTGCAAATGACAAATTATTAATTATTAATTAATTGTGAGCATTTTAAACAGTGAAATTAACATTTGGAGACGTCACCACTGAGGAGAACAGAGGAGGAGCTGTGAGAGATTCAGACCAAAGATTTGAACAGAATCCCTTTGATTGAGTACTAAATCAATACTTTGTACTTTTACTTAAGTATTTTTCTAACACCAGTACTTTTACTTGTAACTGAGTAATCTTTCAGTAATGTAACAGTACTTGTACTTGAGTAGCGAGTATTCTCAGTACTCTGTCCACCTCTGGTAACGTGTCATTAATAATCTGTCTCTCCTCCTGCAGGCAGTTCATCTGTCTCACAGATAGGCGGCCTTGTCCCGGGCAGGACATCACGGCCAGCCCCGGTGCCGCAGTGTATGGTGGGAAATATGGGATCAGGTAAGCTCCTCAGCTGCGTCAAGGCGCGCAGACACAACTGGACAAATGCAGGAAGTCGAGAGGCATCGCCTTCAGAATAAAAGCGCTGTTTTCATGATTTTAGTTTAGGTTGATAAACTTGTTTAGTTCTACTTAAAGTTAGACATCTTTATCAGGTTATTGGACAATACTTTAGAATTTAGTCTGTCACAATTTAGTTTTAATTTTTATGTAGTCTTACATTGTAGTTTTGCTGGGATTAAGTGCTTATTTACTAATAAAGTTGAACTTAAAATATATGCTACTATAAATGAAGTATGTCAGTATTCATTGGTTGTGCAGAACAGTGATCAAATTTAGCTGAAGTAGAATCACTAAACAGATTATTATATCAGACCGTTTTAATTGTGCCGCCATGCATTGCCAAATTATGTGCAATGAAGATGTCATGGAGATGAAAGTTAAGCTTCTGCAGGCAACAGATGGTGATCAGAAATGGGGAGATTGTTTTAATTGTGCATAAAATAATATGAATAACCTGGTTTTCCCATAATTCATATAGCTATCACATCCTAAATCTGAACAATATGGCATAATATGCATGCAAACAATTCCTGGAATTCCTGAAAACCTATTTACTTTATAATATTTGAATTGGTTACTAAGGGGGGAGATAAAGATAGGAAATTAACGCTTTTAGACTGCCTTATCTGAGTTATGTTCTTAATATTAGATTTTGATTTATTTTGTCTCTTATATTTAGTATATTATGTATTTTATTTTATATATTATTTAGTATATATTTGTTTTATTTTTGTCAGTCTTAATTTAAATGAATTATTTATTCCTTTATTTTGAAAAATAATCATTTCTCTTATTTTAAAAACTGTTCCTATCTCAAAATACAGTCCTTCATCTAACAAATCATCTATTATGTGTGACTGTACATGAATTTATGAATTCTTTCGTATAAATGGAAATGAGCATTGACATAACTATATACTGTATATATAATATTTTGGGCGCAATAACAATATTCTGAAATAGATTAGTTGCAAAAATTAAACACTTTTCACTTGTAGTAATAAAACGCACCAATGACACGTTATACGGACATTGATAGGACTTTTACTTTGAAGGTGGGAAGCGGAAGTCGTCGGTGTCGCTGACGCAGGTTTGACCGTTGATGAATGTGTGATGACAGGAGGAGCTGAGAGCCGAGGAGGAGGCAGCAGGTGAATCATTAAACAGCTTCTAGTGTTTTATACGGTCCCACCTGTTATAACAACATTACATAAACTGTTAAATACTGTGAGCGGAGATGTTCCGCTGTTTATGACCGCGTCCTTTTCCCCTCAAATTAAAAACAATTATAGCAGCTCAGAGTGGACAAAAAGACGAAACCACGCCGCCGGAGCCTGGACTTAGCAGGTAGGCTATAAATAACTTTTTGTGGATCTGAAATGAAGCCTGTGTGTTTGTTTGTGTGTTTATATCGTGTTATAGCGCGTAATTATCATTCATATAGGAACGTCTATGTGTTGCACAACCAGCCGATGATGTTTACAGTAAAAAATATAAACAGAAACGTCTCGTAATGTGACGCAGTCGTCATTAAATCAGCTGATAGGTTTGTGTTAGATTTAAATTAGCATAAAAATACATTATTCCTGACGTGTTGGGAGGCTTTGCACCGCCCACAGTAAACAAAACACATGGAGACTGTGAGTGAACAACAAATACGTTGTAAATTAAACACTTAATGTTATACTCAGCTGTCTGAAAAGGAGACCAAAACCCAAAACATCGTTCGTTTATGTTTATTGTTCAATAATTTAAGATTATTCACTGGGTGGATTGGATATAGACAGATGTATTTATGTTTTATTTTGTTTATTTTGCTTTTGCATGTCCGTTTTCCATGTGGGGTTGAGTGTTTTGGAAATATTTTATAAAAATGGTATGTGGTGGTTGTCTGTGACAGAATAAATCCAACCTAAAAAAAACAGTTTTGTCTGTTATGGAGGCCTGTTTTCACTAATGTGATGAACAAAAAGGTCCTGTAAGTCGTTACATTAATATTAAATAAAAATTATGTTTAATATTAAGATATATTCATATATTAAAAGAAAATAATGAGAAACTTTCTCAAAATAATGACTTAGTATTAGAGCTGCAGCGATTATCCATTATTAATCAATTAATAAATTAGTTACCTCCTATTTTGATAATTGATGAATCAGTTTGAATAATTTTTTAAAGAAAATTCTCTAATTCCAGCTTCTTAAACATGACTATTTTCTGGTTTCTTTACTCCTGTCTGACAGAAAACTGAATATCTTTGAGTTGTGGACAAAACAAGACAAACAACTATTAATCGATTAATAACAGAGAAAATAAAAGACCAAACAATTGACTATGAAATAACCATTAGTTGCAGCCCCACTTAGTGGCAAAATAATAAGAATTTACCTCAAATTAATGACTACAGATCTTGAAATAATATCATACTATCGCAAAATGACTCAATAGTTAAAAATAAGTAATTATTTTAAGAAAGAAACTTTGTATCTCAAAAATAATGAGAAACTTTCTCTAAATGATGATCTAAATAATTTCTATCCTTTTTTCCATCATGTTGGCCTAACTGTGCTTCCATATAAAGTCCTGTAGCATCAGTCTTTAGTTCCCTGTGCTCACTTCTTCTCTCAGACTCTCTGTTCAGATACGACCAGAAAAGAGGAAACTGAAAACCGCCATATGTTGTTGTTTATAAAGTTGCTGACAGTTTGTATTTTCTTCACCATATTCTTGTCGTCACTTACAGACCACGTTTACCGGAAACTCTCTCACATTGTTTGATCATCTTTATCCCGTCTCCCTTAAATTTATAATCAGCTCGATGTCATCAAGTGGATTTAATCAGTAAAAGAAGAAAAGAAAACCACAGCTTGTATGTAGATTCAACCTGCAGGATGAGAAGTCTGCTCAGTCAGAGTCTTTCATCCAGGTTCATTTTGTCTCCACATCCTTTATTCTGCTTTCTATTATGTTCTTGTGTTTTCTTTACAAAGTATTCATTGTTTGCTGTTTACTTTTATTAAATGACTCAGGACCAGAGTGGAGCTACATTCACCAGCTGAATTAAAGTCGAGCTGAAACTACAGGAACACTAAAGTGACTTTTAAAATACTGGAATTAAGAATTATCTGCAGTTAAAAGTTAAAAGTTGGTGTACATGTAAAGAAAGTCCTGTAAAACCAGTTACCTGCTACCATTACAACTAGAGCTGCAACAGTTAATCAATTATTAAATTAATCGGCAACTATTTTGATAATCGATTTATCGTTTAGAGTAATTTTTTTAAGAAAAATTCTCTGATTTCAGCCTTTTAAATATGAATATTTTTGGTTTCTTTACTGCTCTCTGACAGTAAACTGAATATCTTTGAGTTGTAACTAAAACAAGACACTTGCGGACGTCGTCTTGAGTTTTGGGAAACAGTGAGCGACATTTTTCACCATTTTCTGACTTTCAAAAACAAACAAATATTAACTGACTAATCGAGAAAATAACTGACTGATTAATCAACAAGGAAAATAACTGTTAGTTGCAACTACAACTATTACAGCTCCCAGTATCTTCTGCAGCTTCTCCTGTTACTGGTCACTTTTGTTAGCAACTAAATCTACTAGTGATCGTATCAAGACTACGACTACTGAGACTATTAGAGTCCCACTGATGCTGGATTTTTGGGGCCCATACTGATATTAGGATGTGTGTTTCTTTGTGCTGTTCTCAGGTCAGTTGCTGTGAGAGGAGGAACCTCAGAGTTGGAGCCATGTTGTCGGCGGAGGAGATTCTGTGCAGCACGCAGCAGGTGATCGCGGGCCTGGAGGCGCTGAGAGGAGAGAACCGCAGCCTGCTGGAGAGCCTGCAGGAGCCGCCGGAGAGCCGGCCGGCGGCGGACAGCGGCAGCGTGGAGCAGGAGAAGAGCGGCATCATCCGCGAGTCGCTGGAGAGGATAGAGCTGGGGCTGAGCGAGGCACAGGTACGAGAACAAAGCTGAAATGATCTTTTATCATCTGTTGCTTCTCTTTTTTTGTGGTAACTAATAACTTAAAGCAGCTATAATCAGTATTTTTTAAAATAACAATACACTTGAATTCCCCAAATCTTTACTACTGTGAAGCATTGTGGTGTCTTTTAGCTCAATGTTTTGATTTTACAGCTCATCGTTTTAGTGTTTTGTTTCACCTTCATCGCTCTTGTCAGTGTAGTTTTTCTTCTGTCACTGTGAAGCAGAATTCACCACCACTGGGGAACGTGAGCTGGGTTTAGACCGTCATGACACAGCTCCAGATGAATGCTAATATTTTTACTTCTTTAGATCTGTAATGTATTTTAAAATGTCTGTTAAAATACAATTTAGATCCAAGCTTTGTCTGAGGGGAGGCCCGCAGTCTAAGACTCTAATCTGATTTAAAGTAGAAATTGGATTTAACATTAAAAGTGCATTTCAAAGAGGAGGGTACGTCAGTGTCAGTAAATAAAATATACAGTATTAGATGAGCTAAATGTCTCTGGAGCCTTTCATCCTTCTCCATACTTTCTGTTCATGTGTTTGTATAATGATTTTGATGTTTGTTTTATATCTGAAGTGTTGTCTCCTGTCTCTCCAGGTGATGATGGCCTTGTCGGCTCACCTTGGTTCACTGGAGGCGGAGAAACAGAAGCTGCGAGCTCAGGTGAGTTTCTGCAGGAAACGTTAGCTGAGAGGATCTTTGATGCTGTATTTTCTTGAACTTACTACAAATTTAGGACGATAACTGACTCCACAACTCAACTGTGAAGTCCTTCACTGTGTTTTCTGTTTCTGTTTTCCTCCCACATCAATCCTCATCTTCCTCCTTTCCTTGTTCCTTTCTTCTTCTTCTCCTCACCCTTCCTCCTCTCTTCCTCCTCCTCTTGTCTTCGTGTCGTCTTCCTCAGGTGCGTCGTCTCTGTCAGGAGAACCAGTGGTTGAGGGACGAGCTGGCTGGAGCTCAGCAGCGGCTGCAGGACAGGGAGCAGGACGTGGTCACTCTGGAGGAGCAGAACAAACACCTGCAGTTCATGTCCTCGATACGTAAATACGACATGGAGGAGCCGCAGCTGGTGAGGAGACCACAAACTACACACAAACACTAATGTGTGTGTGTGTGTGTGTTTTTAAAGGACCAGTGTGAGGATGTTGTGACATCTAGTGGTGAACTTACAGACTGTAAACACATCGCCTCACCCTCCCCTTTCAAACGTGTAGAGAGAACCTACAGCAGCAATGACATTCGTAAGAAACATGGCAGTTCACCCTCTGTAGACATAAACTGGGAACAAACCGCATCGATTCTTATTTTCAGGTCATTATACACGAATGAAAACATAATTCTGAATATTAAATCACACTAAATCTTGTACCCTGGCCCTTTAAAGCTGCTGTGATTGTATTTTATTACCTCTAGGGGGCAGAAGAGCTGATTGAGACACACACACACCTTAAAAAGTTATGACTCTCTTACTTTAGCCACAGTTAACTATTTACACATCCAGCAGACATGGAAAAACATGAGCAGTCATGTAGGATCGTGTGTAAGTCCAGGATTCAATCTGCTTTTAGGTCTGGCTCAGGGTGACCAGACCACAGGAGAAATTCAGGACAGGGTGTTGGGGGGCAGACTTGTTCTTTCAAGAGGATTAAAATATAATAATTCAGAGCAACATCATTTGTTATTCATTTTATGAAGATCAGTTACAGATTCTGAGGATGATATGAAGTACCGTGTCCTGGCACAGGTGTGACAGGTGTGTTACAGTCATTTTAAACATCTTCTCTGCAGCTAAGATCGTCATTAAGCTGTAGGAGCTTACAAACATGTTTTTTGATTTTTTTTTTTAATCACACATTCCTCCTGTAGTGGCTGGTTTAAACTGGTCAAATGACATCAACAATCCATCATTTATGATCATTTATGTGCCTAATCAATGCAACAGACAAAACTGCAACAGTTAAAACACATCAATGATACTTGAACGTATTTTACAAAAATTAACAAGACATTTTTTCAGTAACTAAAAGCAGCATTTGTTCGGCTGATATTCATTCTTAATAGTTTGCTCATTGGTCTCTTTAAAGGCCAGTGAGATTATAGTTTACGAGATGATTTGATCAGAATATTTTCACAAATTCATATGTTGTTCATATCATCTGTTACTACAATGGTTCATTTTCTGAACCGGGATGACTGCCGGTCATTTTTCAGGATGTCTGGTCTCACTATTCCCGCCTGGTCTCCTGAGGGGAAATATCTGATTATTCAGCTGCTAAATGCCCCACGATGTTCACCAGCTAGTTGTTAACTTTGTCTCTTTGAGCACAGTGGGCTCATCAGAGCTTGCTGAAACTGAAAACCGAGAACTGAGACTGAACATGTAGTACGTGTGTGTGCTAAAAGAAAATCAAATCTAGGAGCTAAAAGAGGCTAAAAAAAGCTGCAGAGCTGGTTGTAATTCTCAGTGGTTTTGTCACCATGACCTGGTCCTTGTTCATCACAGTTTAATTAGTTGATGAGTTGAAATTTAATTATTAAATCCATGTTCATCCATTAGTTTTAACATCTACTGAGATGTGCATCTTGAGAATATGATGATAATTCATCTGCAGCTCCATCTTTGCTTGTAGTATCATCCTCTAAAGCCGTGTTTGTTTTTCACTTCAGGACGACAAAGACACGTCCTCCACCAAGGAGTCTCTGGACGACCTCTTTCCTGCCGAGGACGAGGAACAATCACAAAGTGAGGATTTACAGGCTTGTGAACATGTTTATGTGACTTTAATGTCTCTCTACCTGTTATATACGGTCTGTTTTTAATCATTCACGACATACACGTGACAGTCTCACGTTCTCTGAACAAAAGAAGGTCAAATTTTAATGGTAACGGTCACAAAAGAATTTCCAGTGACCTTGATTTTGTCAGGATGGTGTAAGAAAATAAGATGCAAATAAACTGCAGGGGTAGATACCACAGGTTCCTCCTGTTTAAACATAATGAGCTCCGTCATTTATGTGTAAATTTATCACAAATCCTCTTTAATGTGCAGCCGATGAACAGAATGACTTCCTGTATCTGAGCTGTCGAACACGTCTTCCTTCTCCGTAGATAAACTGGCTGCTGATATTTTGAGCAACAACTCTTCACACACAACAAAAACATTTCAAGCTCAGATGTCAAATTTTAGCATCAACCTCACAGGCAGTGATAATGAGTTTGTGGCCTGTGAGGGGAAATAAATTTCAGTCGAGCACGTGGAGGATCTCCTCCGAGTAAAATAATCTTAAAACTATCTTCTCATCCAACTAAGTTAGTTTTTTAAAAGAGAATTGAAGTTATGAAGGTATCTGAAGGAACTGAAGAGTCCAGACTCGTATCTTAATTCTTCTTTGTTTTTCTCTGCGTCTGTTTATTTGCTGCTCAGTGTCTCAGCCTCATCACAGCAGCGCAGCAGCCGCGGCTCAGCAGGGCGGCTACGAGATCCCCGCCCGCCTCCGAACGCTCCACAACCTGGTCATCCAGTACGCGTCGCAGGGACGATACGAGGTCGCCGTGCCACTCTGCAAACAGGTGAGAGAGGGGGTGCTGCTGTTTTGAATCATTTAAAATGTTAAATTTAATTATAAATAAATTATAGAGATGAAATGGAGAAATGCAGAATTCTTTCCTAAATTCTCCTGATTTAAATAATGTCTCAACAGGCATTGGAGGACCTGGAGAAGTCCTCAGGCCACACCCACCCAGATGTGGCCACCATGCTGAACATCCTGGCGCTGGTGTACAGGTGAGACCAGTTACCATGGCAACAAATCAACACCACTTAAAGGTTTTAAGGTCCTCTGGCACAAGGAGTGGATTCATTTTGATCTAAATTCACACTTTAAACATGTTTGTGGAGGGCAGAGGTGTCGTGTCTAGAAGGGAACCCCAGATCCACAAAAGATCTTACTCAAACCAAGATCTTTCCCCAAACCTTACCCAAGTGATTTCTGTCCCTAAACCAGGTTTTAATCAAAGCGTTGTCACATTATAAAACATAATTACAACAACACATACAGATCTTACAAGAGCAAATCTTTGGTTCCCTTCTAGACATGACTAGGTGGCAAATTAATAGATTTTTCCCTTAAAATTCATTCTTATATTCTTTGTTAACTGAAGTTTGAGGTTTTTAGAAGCCATGAACATCTTCCCCAATTTCGTTTGACCTCCCTGTATAATGTATAGAATAACATTTGTTTTTCTGAAATCTGTGTATTTATGTACACGCGTCCTTATCCAGGCCTTAGGTTTGGTACTCAGTATCTTCAAGGTATCGATTTGAATAAATCAGTACTGAGTAATATCAAAGTCAGTCAAATGGTTCCTCCAGCCAATCCTTTTTGTACCCAGATCTAGAAAAAAAAGAATATTAATAAGGTTTTGTTCGCAGCCAATCACTGCAAGGGTTTGTTATAAATAACCTTCAAAAAAAAGTATTGATTGAAATATTCTATTGGAAGAAATAAGAGGTTAACAGTGAAAATCACTAATGATAAAACAAGTCAAGCTATGATTTTTTTCTGCACTTTCAACAGATGAGTTTATTAAAGCCTGACAAACTGTGTGACGTGTTTTTCTCGACAGAGATCAGAACAAATACAAAGAAGCAGCCAACCTGCTGAACGACGCGCTGGCGATCAGAGAGAAAACTCTCGGGATGGACCATCCGGCTGTAAGTGACCCTTCTTTTAATAAACGAGCTGCAGTCGAAGACCGTGGTTTTCAAAATGTCCTTGAGTGGGTTGTAGGGGAATATTTAATTATTTTTTATCACAATTTGGAAATCGAGAGAAACTGGGCTGTCCTTTTTGATTGATTATACTTTATGATGATTCTAGTTTCTTCATAGATTGACTGTGGAGACTTTATCTTCAAACCTAACTACTAAAAGCTACTCAAAGGGGGATTCCTTAAGACAAAAACCTCACAAATTATGGGTCTAATCTGCATCTATTCAGTGGGCCTTTGACATGAAAACATTTGGGAACCCCTGCTCTAAGACACCTTGTAATGAGACAGTTTATAACCTAACATGGCCTGAATCTAACCTGGACAAGAGGCTGTTTGTTTTCTTTACTTGATTTTCACCATTAGTGTCCAAACTTAAAACCTAAAACCCTTTTGGGAGCAGGCAGCAATGTTTAGTGTCTTGGAAACATGTTGACAGGATGTACTGTAAAAGACGTTTGAGCCTTTGTCTGGTTTTGTTGCTGGAAGCGCTGCCCGTCTATTTTATATCACATCGTCTGTTTTTGTGTGTGTTTGCGCAGGTTGCAGCGACGCTCAACAACCTGGCGGTTCTTTATGGAAAAAGAGGAAAATACAAGGAAGCAGAGCCGCTGTGTAAAAGAGCTCTGGAGATCAGAGAGAAGGTGAGAAAAAGGACCCTCAGAGTTGATTTAATTCCTTATTCTCACTGCTACACGACTCAACTTAACTTTTACACTAATTTCAATCCTGAACCCTCAGGTTCTGGGTACAGACCACCCAGATGTTGCCAAGCAGCTGAACAACCTGGCTCTGCTGTGTCAGAACCAGGGGAAGTACCAGGAGGTGGAGCAGTACTACGAGCGCGCTCTGCACATCTACCAGAGCAAACTGGGACCAGACGACGCCAACGTGGCCAAGACCAAGAACAACCTGGTGAGAGGAGACCTTCATGTCCGATTCCTGCAAAATGTCGTTTTATTTTGATATTTCACCGCGAATCTTCATCAAATTTCACATTTTTGTCACTTTCCTCTCACTCAAACATTCTCTTTTTCTTTCTATTTTCTTTTCTTTCTCAGGCATCGTGCTATCTGAAACAGGGGAAATACAGACAAGCTGAAGCTCTTTACAAAGAGATCCTGACCAGAGCACATGAAAAGGAGTTTGGATCTGTAGAAGGTACAAACAGCAGCAGATATTATAGTTTATTTTGTTGTGGATTTGTCATTTTGGTTTATTACATGTCTGCCACCACATGCAATATTTTACAAGGGATTTTGATGAAACTTACAGAAAATTATGCATCCCACCAGTCTGAGACTCTGTAATCAACAATCTTTTCCAAGAACAGTTTATTGCACCTTTAAGAAATACATTGCACATATATTTTTGCATACTGTGTGTGCATACATTGGTTTGTTTGTGATTCCGTCTGTGCGTCTTCCAGGCGATGGTCGTCCCACCTGGTCCGGCGCTGAGGACGGCGGCTCCGGACAGGACGGGCTCAGCAACCTGAAGCGCAGCGGCTCCTTCACCAAACTCAGAGAGTCGATACGCCGGAGCAGCGAGAAGCTGGTCCGCAAGCTGAGAGGAGTAGGAATGGAGGAAACGACCCCGAGGAATGCTGGGTAATATTCTGTTGGTGTTAAGGTGTTTAAAAACCCCACTGTGAGTCAGACTGTTGCTAAAACCAGATCCATTCAGTAAAAGAATGTTTTTAACTCGTAGATAAATTTTGTCATGGACGTTTACTCGTCAAAGTTTAAGTAAATTTTGTAAATGCAAACTGTAAAAAATACTTTTGTTTCCTCAACAACCCTTTTTATTCCAGTAAAACTGAACTTGTAGGAGATTTCTGTGTTAACTCATATTATGTCCCTTTTTATAAAGATGATGAGTTCATGATATTCTGTCCTGTTTTCAGGATGAAGAGGGCGAACTCTCTGAATATGTTGAACGTTGGAGCCAGAGAGAATCAGGACGGCACTCAGGTGAGGAGGCTGTGATTTAATCACTTTAACAGGGATAACATGGTTCATGCACTTGGAGCAGAACTGGGACGATACACTTATCTCCTGATTCGATGTGTATTTCAATTCTGTATTTCGAGTATTGCAAGATTGAGTCAGCAGCTGTTAGTTTATTTCCACAGATCAGAGGAAATATGTGCCTGTAACTCTGAGCACATGTGATGTTTTATGTTAAACATGTTAAAGCTCCGAGGTAGTAAATCTTTCAGGTTCTCATAGATTTTAGCTCAATTCAATGTAATAATTCTGAGCTAAATTCTTATTGTTGTGGTGTTTCTGTCCAGCACAATGTAGATTGTTGTCTAACTTGATTCTAGAAATATTACTGTAGTCGTAAGTATGAAACTGAATTCCCCTCATGGTGTCACAAGGCAACCAAAGAATAAACATTTTTATTAGAGAGACCACATTTTTGTTTTGTTAGTTCTGCATTTGTCCCAAAAAAATGTAACAGAAATCACAGTTGCAGTCCCGATACTACCATGTACATGCTGTTAGTCGTTATTAAGTGATTAAAATACCTTCTGACTTGAGCTTCATCGACATTCATCCTGGGTTTTTGTTTTGTTCCTCAGTCGAGCCGTTTGACAGGCGCTCGAGTCCTGAGCTCCAGCACGCTGAGCCTGACGAGACGAGGTTCTCTCGGTGGGTCAAGTTAACACACACACACAAACACACAAACACCTTCGACATACGACACGTCTCGAGATAACTGGAGAGAAGTTCACACACACTGAACACATCAGAAGTCCCGAACCAAAGTGGATCCTCCACTTTGAGTCTCCTAAAGAAAAACTGAGATAGTCGTCATAACTTTGAGACTCTGTCAGACATCAAACCAGCAAATCTGTGAATTATTCCTCATTTGAAAAAGTGATAACAAACTAATGTTTTGTTTTTCCTTAAGGAGAAGTCACAGTTAACGTGATAATGACATGTTTGTCTCTGTTAATGACAGCTGTCTCCAAACAGTGATTAGAAAGTTGTGGGTCACATGATATCAGACGTAGTTTGCACTAGAATATTTCCCTCCTGTTCACTTGAAATTTAATATCATTCCTTCCTGGATTTAGACGAGAAAATAAATCCAGTTTCCAGATTACATGTTAACTATTAACTTAAAATGAAAGAAAACAGAAACTGTGTTTTGTGGAAAACAAAAATCCCTCCAGATTACTTCAGATAAAACCAGCATTTACACTGTAAGAAAACCAAGTTTTCACAAAAGTTTTGATATTTTCTGTTTGCATAAACCGAACCATGTAATTTATAGATTAACAAATAAGTCTGTAATACAATTAATTTTATATTTGAGGTATTAGCTGTCTCTTAATGCTACTGTGCCCTTTTTAGGTACATTTTTATTAACAAAGACTGGAGTTATTTATGTTTTAAAGTTTCTACAGATGAATCAGGCGCATTGAGACTTTACAGATGATCTTTTTGAAATGTTACAGATTCTCTCTCGAGAAGCACAGGGATGTAAAGTTGTTTGCACAATGATCAAAATGTGATGTAATGTGTGTCTGTCAAAATGTAAATGTTACATTTGGTTTATTTGGTTTACGAGGGAAAAGTTAAGATACCAGTTTTATACGGTTAAAGAAGTTATTTAAATGAGTTTTGCCTTTTGAAATGTGTCGGTCTAATTATATTTTCATATTGTTGTCAAAGCTAATGATAAAAAAAAACACAGACGTGTTTACTTCAGCTGTTTTGCACCACAGTTTTGTCATTCCACATCATGAGAATATGGACCAAGTTTCTTTTTAAACCCAAAATGTGATGTGCACAGTTTGAAAACATTAAACACCAGCTCTGCAAAATGAACGCACATATCTGACTTTAAAGACGCTACTTCTAGTTGGATGTTTTTGCACATTAATATTTTCCCAAACAAACATTTCAATATTCAGTGATTATGTGTATTAAATTGTGAGTTTTTAACAGTCTATTCAGAATATAGTTTAAAGTTATCTGGACACTGGGGCTGCAACTGACAATTACTTTCATCATCGATTCTTAAGTTTGGTCCATGAAGTGTCAGTAAATGGTGAAAAATTCCGATCGCTGTTTTCCAAAGCCCGGGCTGACTTCCTTGAATGTCTTGTTTTGTCCAAAACTCAAAAGATATTCAGTTTTTTGTCATAAGAGGACTAAAGAAACCAGAACATAAGACTCAAAATGATTCATCGATAATCAAAATCGTTGGCGGTCGATCAGTTTTAATCTCTGCAGCTCTGCTGGATACCCAAAGTTGTTTTTATTGTGTGCCTGAGTCGAAGTTGTTTTGATGACTTTCAACTAGCCTTGGACTTAAATTAGGTGACTTGACAGAGATGTAACATTTAATCACAGCCACTCTTTGACCTTTTCCACCAAACTAACTCCAGTTCTTAAACCAGTTCTGTTCAAGATTCTCTCGATGCTTTTTAGCGGAAACATTGTAATTTGGGATGCGTCAACGACCTCTGGCATGACTCGCCTACTTTGGTTTGCATTTCAGAGGAAGGAAAACGTGTTGTTTATTTTAACAGTTCAAAATTAGGTTCACAAATTGGAACTGAACCAGATTCATGTTGATGGAAAAAGGGGGATTCTGTGTAGACGAATCCGGCAAAGTACCGCAAGTTAACAAGCCGCCGTTGCTGCGGTGGCGTCATATCAAAGACGATGTGGAAACCATGTTACACCACAGATGTCAGACAAACTGAACATGAAGCAAGTTGCAGGACTTTATGCAAAGAGGCAAAATTTGGGCAGATATGCGTCTGTGTCAGTTCAAAATCTTTCAGCACATAAACGTAGCCAAGCCAAATAGACGCGATCTGCCCAGAGCCAAAAACAGAAACTTAG
>JAJHUR010094145.1:0-16656 GCA_027495735.1 Lutjanus campechanus | reverse complement strand
GGGGGGGGGGGGGGGGGGGGGGGGGGGGACCCCTGAGGGGTATATATACAGGTGTCTTAAGCCTTATCGTCAGTCCAGCCCCCGGGTTTGACTCATGTTTGTTGATTTTTCTTTGAGAAGTCAATAAACTTTTTGTGGCCAAACTCTGCGCTCTCCAGTGACTTTTTCGGCGTTGATGATTTTTCCTTTTTTTCGTGTTTGAGAGTTTTCCTTCATAATCTGAGTTTGAAAACAGGAAGGAAAACAAAGATTTTAATAAGGTTGATAAGGTGTTGTGGCACCAAGCCCAGACCTTACTGGCCCATTATCTGCGGCTTGTTTTGACACAACATTCCCTGACCGGGAATCGAACCCGGGCCGCGGCGGTGTTGCAAATTGTGGCGTGGAGTGATGATGGCCATACTTTTGCTGAGGCAGACTTCCTCTTCCCCTGTATCGGCCTCCTCTTCCTCTCATTCCAGGTTGTCCTCTGTGACCCTCTATGGTATTATATCGAGGTGGCTGATTGACTTGCACATGGATGGGAGGCATTGTTGTGGTTGCAGGTGTGTCTGTTGATGGCAGTGTTGGGCTCTGAGGTGGTTGTTGAAGAGTGGAGACTTGAGGTGAGGGGGTCTGATAAGTTGACTGCACAGGCTCCGCAGTTATTACAGGAGCCCGTGTTTTAGCTTTCTTTTTCTTTGTCCTAGTCAACTCATGGAGCATGGCTGGAGTTCATCAGTCAAACTGCTTCGGGGAAGAAGCTGTTCTTGAGCCTGGTGGTTTTGCTCTGGATGCTCCTCAGCCGTCTGCCTGAGGGGAGGGGCTGAAACAGTTTGTGAGCAGG
Organism: Lutjanus campechanus; assembly: GCA_027495735.1. Lineage (NCBI taxonomy): Eukaryota > Metazoa > Chordata > Actinopteri > Lutjaniformes > Lutjanidae > Lutjanus > Lutjanus campechanus. The sequence goes on along the minus strand of JAJHUR010094145.1, from coordinate 15,830 downwards.
ATGGGTGAGGTCCTTCATGATGCGGAGGGCCCTCCCCCTGCATCGTGATGTGTAGAGGTCCAGAGTGGTGGGGAGGCTGATCCCCACAGTTCTCTGTGCAGACTTAACCACCCTCTGCAGACTCTTCCTCTCGGCAGCGGTGCAGCTGCCGCGCCACACCGTGATGCAGGTGCAGAGGACGCTCTCCTCTGCACAGTGGTAGAAGCTCTTCAGGGCTGAGCTCCCGAGTCCAGCTCTCCGCAGCTTCCTGAGGAAGTAGAGACGCTGGTGGGCCTTCCTGACCAGACGGGAAGTGTTGACCCTCCAGGTGAGGTCATTGGATATGTGTACACCCAAGTACCTGAAGCTGGAGACCACTTCCACAGCTGCTCCCCCGATGTGCAGGGGGGGGGGGGGGGGGGGGGGGGGGGGCGCTTGTCCTTCCTGAAGTCTACCACCATCTCCTTGCACCTCCTTACAAGATCACTCGCTAACACACTCAGCGAGGCAGTGTGGAGCATCCAACAAGGGACATTCAAAGAACACAAATCTACATGGAATCATCTATAAGAACACATGATGGGAAAGAAGACGAAATAATTAAGCATAGTAGTGTTACTGATAATAATGATAAAAGTGGGGGAATTGTAGTGGAAATTTTACATGCTTGTATGGTAATATCTGTCTTACTGTTGTACTGACCAGAGGACGACCTGTTGTCAGCTGTTGTAGCCCGGATTGATAGCTAATGACAGGAAAAAAAATCCTGAGATGGGTCAGCACTGGGTTTATTGTACCAACTGTTGTTTTCTGTCATTACATCTGTTAAATAAGTTCTGTAGAGTTCAACTAACGGGCAGAGACATGTAAGGTATAAAACAGGGTGAAAGCATTCAGTCAGGGAGCACAACTCCAGACTGCTTTCTGCCATGCGGTTCTGTGTATTGTGTCTCCTCTCTATAGAGAATAAACATTTTGGTGCATGCAACCTTTCCAGTCTTGTTTTTTGACTCTCCATAGGCAGACCGGGAATAAAATTTCCACAACAGCCCCAAAACCAAGGCCTGTAAAAATACTTTTGTTCAAATCCTATGTTTTCATATTTTTGTAAGTCCTTGAAATTATGTAATTTTTATAGCATCAAAAACACTTTATCAGGGAACCACGTTCTTAGTATAACTGAACCATTCAAAGTTTGTACTGAATGCTAGGGCTGCACAATTAATCACAATATTATCGAATGACCATGTGCAATATCCAATTTGCAGAACCAGAACCAAATTGCAATTTTTTGAAAAAGGAAAAATATGTGGAAAAAAACAGCATTACAGTGAAGACGGATCACAACAAATGTCAAATAATCACGATTTTAAAAGATATTTCTTTTTCATTGAAAATGAATGCCTATTGATTTTCTACATGGCCCTAGATTTGAGTTAATGGCCAAACTCCTGATATTGAGGGTATTATAAACTAATTTTCTGCATCCATATATCAATCATGACATTTTCTTCAAGCACAATCTTGTATTAATCATGTGCCAATATTTGAGGTCTCTATCACAAATGGTCATGAAGATGTTAAGAATAAAGCAAAGTGTAATAGCAGTTTCTGGTCATTTTACTTGTCATGTTCAGGTATACCAGTATTTTTGGCCTCCCACACATTTTTCCCCTTTTCCCCTCTCTCTAGGAACTTCTTGCACAAACTATGTTGGAGAGGCTCTACACACGGCTTCAGCATATTGTCAGTCAGCAGCCACTTGACCTGGATTACTTAGAATTTGTGTGCTCTCAGGAGGCTGTTCTATTTAGTGCCGTCTCTGACCAGGTTCTTATCCCAAGAGCTATATTAGATTCACTCACAGAGCTGCACAAGTTGGTTGTGCAAGAAAGAGAAAATCAGGTCCCAACAGTATTTGTGCAGGTTTGTCACGGAGAAACGGGGCGTTCAAGATTTAATATTTCTAATATTCAACCAAGGTCTTTCTGTGCCATGTATTGCGAACTTGATGGGAGTGTCCACTCGCTCTATCTTCAGAAGAATGGGAGAGTTTGGCATTTCTGTCAGAGCACTCTACAGCACCTGTTGGACAATTTGATAACTGAAATAAAAAAATACATGCCTCATGCTGGATACCGCTTGGTTAGAGGAAGCTTGCAGGCCAGAGGATACAGGGTGCAGTGGGAGAGGGTGCGGGCCTCCATGCACCGTGTGGACACTGTAGGCATTCTTTGTCAGATGAACCAGCTAGGGTCTGTTGTGCGTCGCACATACTCAGTTCCTGGTCCCAAAGCTCTGGTCCACATGGACACCAACCACAAGCTAATACGGTCTGTATAATTGTACTTGTTACTAATAGTTGGAGTGTTGTCTTTACCAGCTGTATATGAAAACTGTCATGACATCACTTCTGTTTTGATTTGATCCCATATAAATGAAATTGATTTCACTTACATATATTGCAGGCTGTACTATTATAGTGTCTTTTGTCTAATCCGGTACAACATTGTCATTTTTGGTGGTGTGGATGGCTTTTCAAGAAAGGTATAATTCACGTTAAAAAAAAAAAAACAACATTTAAGAGGACAGCTTGAAAAAGAAAAATTTACACCCTGTTAATATTTTCTATAGATCATGTACCTGGGTGCAGCAAACAACAATCAGTCCTCAACAGCACTGGCCTTCTTCCAGCAATCCGTGGAGAAATATGGATTTCCATCAAGGTAAATAATACAGCCTCAGTGGTTCATTCCTTGCCTTGCCTTCCTCACCACAATATGCAATCTTGTATGCCATGCATCTAAAGAATGTACAGAATATAAAGAAAAGAGCTGAACAGGCATTAATGGTGTGATAATTGTTTTTTGTTGGCTTAAAGCAGAAGTAAGTGATTTTTTTTATTTTATTATTATTATTATTTTTTAGTGATATTTTTATTAATATAAGTGTTAAAGCTGCAGTAGGTAGAAATCCTGAAAACGGTTGATTTTTGAGTCTCATCTGAGTTAGGTTTGGTTTTCTGTGTCCTCAGCTCCTCCCACTAGATGAGCAGCACGCCCTTCATGAACGCAAGTAACCGTTAACGAGGCTCGTGAGCGAGCACAGACCGACAGACGTCAACTGTGTGTAATAAAACAGACACCTGACAGTAAAAAACACCGACAGAGGAGAGAAACTACATTTAAAAACATGAAGATTCAGTGTGAAGATATAAAAGTACAGAGAGCTGAACATAAAGAGACTTTTAAAAACGTCTTTCTCTCTGCTCTCCTGCACACACGAGCCCTGCATCACAACACCCGCTTGTTGGAGGGGGGCAGACAGGAGACTGAGCCGCGGTCAGCGCCACATTGAGCTCGCAGCCCACTTGAAGAGGAGTCGGGCTCGCGGTTCATGTCGGCGCGGCTCTCCGCAATATAAGCGGTCATGAAAATGCAACTTAGCGGCAACACGGTTTGACTTGCCCGGCCAAAAACGTCAGTACAGAAGCACAGTGTCATTTACTCACCATGTAAACGGCGCAGTGGATTTCTCCATGGTGCTGCTGCACACAGGTTTACAAGCAAACATGAAGATAAATCCACTTTTTAGTCCCAAAAGTTTAAGAAACAGACTCTGAGCTCTTATCTGGCTGGTCAGAACATCCGCAATTGATTCGTGAACTGCTGCTGCTGAGAGGCAGGAGTAAAAATAAATACACTTTTTCATCTCAAAAGTTTCAAAAACGCTGAGCTCTCCTCTGGCCGGTCCGCGGCTCCGTGATTTCTTCATCGTTGCATAAGGTTGAAGCAGGAGTGAAGTAATAATTAATTAATCCCAAAAGTCCTCTCACGACAGTAAAATAACATCACAGCAACTCCCGTGGTTTTTCCACCAGAAGCTCACCAGCTCACAGCAGGTGCATATCGGCTGTGAGCACTTGTATCGGCACTCGCAAAGCTCCGCGATACAAGTGAATGAATACAACTGAATGAATACAACTGAAGGTGAAATCAAAAGTAAGTAATCAAAAGTAAGTGAGTGAGCTGACAAACTCCTGGGTTGAGCATGCTGCTAATTAGGCTATTTTCTCTTTATTATGATGCCGTTTTTATAGCAACTTCTCCCGCAGTAGTTTCCGCCATTGATTCAGTCTGAGCGAAGTAACGTGAACGCGCAGCGGCGCTAGTAGGAGGAGTCCTCCAGGTCCTAAAAGACCTGTGTTTGGTTCAGTCTAACGGTGCGCTACTGATTCTCTAAATGCTGAAATTAGAGGCACAGAGGAGGTGCAGCAGTGTAGCTTTCTCTCAGAACACCTGATTTACAATATGCTTAAAGGTTTTTATGAAATTATTTCTCAATTATACCAAAACAATGTTGCCTACTGGAGCTTTAAATGGTTCTATATTCCTATAGCCATCAGTCATTTAGTGTTTGGTCCCTCTGCTCTGCAGTAAATGGAAAAGAAATGTGTGTTCTCCCTCCAGATTGGGTGAAAAAGGGAGCAGAAACAGGAAATGATTTTTCTGTTTACTGCAGAGTGGAGGATCCATGTTTCTGACAAAACACTTGACATTATTAAATTTAGATGAATTAAATGAGCAGTACCTTGTCAGCTTAAATGAAGTGTTATTAAACATAAAAAATAGTATTTGCAGTATATTGAATCGTTTTTTACCTAACTATTTTACACTGAAATGATCACACACTCGAGACAGACAGACTGCGGTGCTCACTGCTTGGCGGTCCGAGGAAAAACACAGGCCGCGGTGTTTGCTGCTGCCACACTGAAGGCGTCTTTGACATGGTTTAGCGACTAAAGGTTCATTAAACAAATACTCAGTAAACTTCCAGAAGGCTTCAGTAAGCTAGAGCTATCTGTCTCCAGTGGGTTAAGCTAATCCAAAATAGTGAAAACAAGGGGGGTGTTCTGAAGACAGACTGTTACCTGTGAAACAGGGTGTTCTGAAAACACTCCCATGAGCACTTTACTCCTGATGAAATTAACATGGCAATAATTCGACCAGTCAGAATTTTGGTCGAGACGGAACCTATCGACCAGTTGACTAGGAGACTACAGCCCCAGCTGTCGGAACGTAGACACTTTTATTTATTTATTTTTTAATTTATTTTTCTTGAAGAATGCAACTACTTACTGCATCTTTAAGTGTGAAGCAGGTGTCTTTACATATGTTGACACAAACAAACAGGAAATGCCTGAAGTTAAAATTGTTTAGAGCACCACAAGTAATAAATACACAAAATGTTTATTTTTTAGGGTAAGAGCGGATCATGGAGTCGATAACGTTGACATTGCACGGCTGATGTTCTCTGTCAAGGGAACAGGAAGGTCCAGTTTCATTGCTGGGAAGAGTGTGCACAATCAAAGGCAAGTTTTTGTCACTTCTATATATCAAATATATTTTTCCATTATATTGCACAATATTTTTTTGAAAACGAAATTACGGCTTGATTTTTGTACTTTTGATATTGTGCTCATATCAAAATTGGGAACATGGACCCTATTTGATTTATACTTAATTATCCTGATTTGTGTGACCAAGAAGTTGCAGACTTTGTCTTGCACTTTATAATCCTGCAGCAAATATGCTTGGGCGATGGTGGTATCTGATTAATGTAATGAATATAAGATTGAACATCACCATAAGTGTTTTTCCCCCCACAAAGTCAATTTAATTTAAGTCTCTGACATGCACTATATAGTGACTGACTGAACAAATTAGGCTTTAACATCAAGAAAAGGAAAAAGAATATTCATTTAATTGTGATAAATATTTTTTATTTCGAGACCTTTTGGTAATATCACTGGTTAAAAAAAATGCAATTGTAAAATATTATGCATAAATGTATGTAAACCATATCTAATCTTACTCAAACTCTCTTCCCAGAATTGAACGACTCTGGAGAGACATGTGGTGTGCTGTGACCAGCATGTACTACAGTGTGCTGCACTCACTAGAGGAGGATGGGTTGCTTGACCTGTCGAACATTGCTCACCTCTTCAGCTGTCACTATACATTTCTGCCAAGACTACAAGCTAGTCTTGATGTCTTCAGCAGTGGATGGGATAACCACCCACTCAGAACTGAGGGTAACCAAACACCCAATCAGCTGTGGGAGATGGGGACCATTCAGCATGCCATGGCAGAACCAGAAAATGCAGAGGTAAAAGGGGATGTCTGTGCCATTTTGTGCTTCTGTTTTAAATTTAGTCAGTCCAGAAAAGCACTTTTCTGAACAGAGGGATGTACTATGAAGCAAGCTCAACATAGGGCTGTCAAAATTGCTCCAAAATGAGCTTTGAATATTCGTTCTAAAATTAACACATAATTCGAATATATTCGAATATTAATTTGCGCATTATGGCAACAGGAGGACAAACTAATGCAAGACATAACTACTACTTGTATGTATTTTTAATTTTTATTTCAATATTAACATCTTTAACAATGTTTAGGTGGAGTTCCAGACATAACGGCATGCTCATCTGGGTGCACATTTTCAAGATGTGTCTTCAGGTTGCTAGTGGTGGAAATGATAAGCTAATTTTAGCTTACACAGCTTGCATATCACTTTATCTCGCTCCGCATTTTTTCCGTCCGCGGTGTTGGCCCAAAATCCAAAATAATTCCAGACGGGGCTTCTTAAGTTTTTCGGAGTCCAGATCACTTTTTCGTTTGGCTCTGTACATTCCGCCATCTCTCTCTGCATGTTTTGTCGCGTCTCACTGCAGGTGCAGCTTACGTGACCTGTCTATGACCCGGCTGTCATACAGTGTGCCCACTCGCAAAGCAGCCGCTGTTTTATTTTTTTTTTCTTCATTTTTTTCCCCCCACTCAGTTTTTTCCCACTGTTTATTTAATATTCGAATATTAATTTTCACATTCTAATTTCGGGTTTTTTTAATATTCGAATATATATTCGAATTTAGAATATTCGTTGACAGCCCTAGTTCAACATAGCCACGCTTTCTTTGTATGAGCTTGGTGTGATGTTAATCTAATAGGGCTGAACGATATGGACAAAATTTCATATCTCGATATTCATGCCAGATATCTCGATATCGATACGATACAATATGACTACGGGTTCGGTGAAATCCAAGAATTTTTTTAGAAAAATAAAAACATCATAATACAAAAGAATGTGGAAAGTGCAGTTTTATTTATAAGAACTCACTGCCAGTCATCAACATTAGGGTTGTGCCGATGGGCGATCCGATCGTATATTGGCGACTGAAGGGATGAACAACGATAGTTTTTTTTCCCTTGCCTATATTACCAGAGGTTGTGGCTAATGCACAGTTAAGTGAGGGAGAGAGAGACAGACAGGCAGAGAGAGAGAGAGAGAGAGAGAGAGAGAGAGAGAGAGAGAGTGTGTGCGCGCGCGCGTGCATATGACAGCGGAGCTTACTGTGGCTATAATCAATTGATTAACAAGAACAAAGCACCATGAATTCAAACACTTCTGACCCTTAATGCACTAGATTCATACTTTTCCAAATAAAAAATTCTGTGTTAAATACTGTCAGAGATGCACGTACTGACGGATTTACCTCAAACAGCTGGCGGTAGTGAAATGCGTCTGTCACAGAAGAAAGACGCTAAAATCTCCCGAAGAATCCAACGCGGTGAATAAAAGGTTGTTTTTAAAAAAAAAATATAATTCTAACTTGTGATCACTGACTTTATTAAGCCGACTGCATCTAACACCGCGACACGCACCGTGCAGCCTCATCATGGAGACGCAGCAATGTCTGACCGCAAACAAAATAAGTGATCCGTGTCAGCTTAATATCATGACTTTAAAAGCACTGAATTACTTGCCTTAATGAATTTCGTTAGAATAAAATATGAAGAATTGTAAAATATCATGAGGCTGTTCAGTCAGTCTAGCGAGGATCAAGCTACGTGCGGCTTGTTCAGTCAATACTGTGTTCATTATAATGTTGATAGTGCTGAAATTACACTTTCTGCCTAAAATAATTAATACCTTGATAATTCACTACCTACCAGCCTTAGGGTGGAGCAGCCATTCACTACATGATGTGTTGCGAAATGCACACGCATTAAAGCTATAGTTGGTAATGTTGAGAGAGCTGTTGGAGAGCTAGCAAGATTTGAAAGTGGTACGTCCTCTAAGCTCCACCACCTCCTCCGTGCTCCGTCCAAAACCACGCCCACGTCGAGTAAAAACGCTCAATGCTCCATGCAAGAAGCACAGATCCTGTAAGTTAGATAAGCAGTACCGACCACCGGCTTACACCGACAGAGAAGCTAATGTTAGCATTGGGCTAATACGAGCTACAAAAGCAGCTAAGTTGGCAAACGTCACATATTTCATGAAAATAACAAATCCCCCTGAAGCAAAACAAATAATTACCTGTCCAACAGAAACACAGCAACCTCTGCATCACTTTTCAGGCCCTTCAGATGCCTCAGTTGTCTCCACCGCTCAAAGGCTGCACCGATGTTGACTCTGGTTTGTCCTCTAGCTTTATCCAGAGACTTTTTCGTCGCAGCCTTTTTCTGCCTCTGGCTTTCTTTCCTTTCCCTGTTTAGCAGGGAGCCGCTACAAGTAACGCTGGAAGTGGTATTTTAGGCTGCATTTTCTCTGCTATAGTACTCTTATGAACTTGCTGAGGAGTGTGCTGAATATTTCCAGCAACGGTGAAACGTGATGAGTGCACACGGGGAGGAGGGAGGGACAGAGGGGGGCGGGAGCAGCAGGAGACATGAAGGCATCTGATTGGTTCCTTTCCATTCGGACCGAATGGCAGGGATTGGTCAGAGTTTTTACAGGCCTGCAGCTGACACAGAGGTCTGATTCTTTTCGTTCCTTTTTCTGAATACATAATGTATTAACTACTCTCAGGATGGAAGGACCATTTCACCCAGGATAACAAAAAGTGTTTCTGAACAGGATTACCAACTATAGCTTTAATGTAGCGGCTGCGAAATCAGATTCTGCACCGCCACCGGCCGCTTTATCTTCCGCACTCATGTCACTTTTCTTTCTTACTTTTTAATTTCCCCGCTGTGGATGTAGTGTGTGTGTGTGTGTGTGTGCGTGTGTGCGTCAGTCTCCATCTCCGTCACCCTCACTCCCGCCCTCATATGTTTGTCATTGGTTGGCTTCAGCTGTCGATCCACAGCAAGCATGAAATAAGGTTTGTGTTTGGCTGGCCTTAGCGGTGCATTCAAGGGCAATCGTAAAAATGAAATTTGTTGTGACTTCCAGAGCTGTACATTCAGGGCGAGCGCGGGGGAAATCTATATCGTTTATATCGTTGCTTTTTCGATATTAATATCTTGAATGTTCATATCTAGATATAGATACGATAACGATATATCGTTCAGCCCTATAATCTAATCTAGATGGTTTGTTGAATTCATGGTGCTTTTATTATTAATTAATGTGCATACACTTTAAGTGAGTTCCACTGGTACACACATATAGCTGTTACATATGAGATGCAGTGATGTACATTGCTCGTTTGTAATACTAAATTAATGTTCAGTTAACTTTGAGTGATCATTAACTTCATTACTTGGGCCTATATTACATTGCTTGGCTGTTAGAGCTCACACCAGCATACTCTCATGCTGCTGTGCGCATTATCAGCAGACAGAATATGAAATAAGTCTCTGCTTAATAGAATTAATAAATAACGTTTATTTAAACCACTGTCTCGTAATATTACATTATAATTTCATAGTGTGGGGAATGCAAATTTGTCTCAGTTTAGGGGTCCTTGATGTAAAAATGTTTGAGAACCACTGTTCTATATGAACACTTTACATGTCACTTTCAGGGATTGTACCTACCACACTCGGACTGGGAGGACAGTGGCCTGCCTGAGAAGCCACACCATGGGGTCACTGTTCCTGAGATGGGCAGTATATTCAGTGCTGAACAAATGGCAGCATTAAGGGCAGCCATAAACCCCCTCGGACACTCTGAATCACATGGCGCAGACATCTACCTGGCTACTGTCCAGTATGTCCAGCATTTGCTAGGCTTACAGTAAGACGGTCTACAAAGAAGAGATTGAAGTTGTAATTTTCTTAAGTTGTAAATTTGTTTGTCAAGGTGTCTGTCAGGAAGTTGTGCCAGTTTTCATGATCACTGAGTTAGAGAAATGTATCTGTCTTTGTTAGGTATAAGTTCTGTCTTTAGGACATGGGTCAGAGAACTGCAGACACTACATAAATGTGCTTCTGTCTATGTTGCATGTATGGTCACCACAACCACCCTGTATTCTTCTGGATTCAAGTTTTCTTTTTACCAATCTGAACCTAAGTAGTTTTCCTCAACAAAGAATTTACTCTACACAGGACATGTGGGAGCCTGGCTTACAATACTAGACACACTGGTGCTTCTACCACTGCTAAATGTATAATAACATGTGCAAGACATGGTGGGCTGTTTGTTGCAAACTTTGTACAATAAACATGCCATTTGATTATTTCCAGAATGTTTTTATTTTATTTCCAGAGGACTGACAACTTGTTTTCCTACCTTTGATAATGAACATACCCTTTACCAGAGAGATTATTTTCTGATGAACACCAACTTCGACTGCTTATTTTTTCCACGGCAGTCAAAGCCAAGAACCAGCAAAACACTAACTCTTTGAATGCTTCAAACATTTTGTTGCCAGACATTTTTTCATGACTTGGCAACTGTAAAAAATAAAATAATTAAAACCAAAATTAAGATTTGTCCACAAATTCCTCTTAGAGATGAAAAGAAGCTCAGCAGCAAGTGCACATTAAAACAAAATAAGAGACATCTACATCAGCCATTTCAATACAGATACAGCCATGTTTGCAGTAATTAATTTAAATAAAGATTATGGAGGGAGGGAGGGTGTTTGTGTAACAGCACGCCTCTGAAAACACGAACCGTCGCCTTGCCCCATCCTGTTTGTGAAGGTGAAGGAGGGAGGCAGCATGGTCTTCATTTTATATCCAAAAGACTGAACAAAACCTGAATGAAAACCGTCTTTTAAAGAAGCTACATTTTAGTACCGCCATTACACCAATCCAAATCCAGTGTCAGTTGTTTGAAGACAGGCAATCAATTCTTCCTTAAATGTAGTGAAGTCCTTGTAGCGGGCAGGAAGACGGAGAGTCTCAAAGCATGTGGAAGATTTTGGTAGACTACAGCCAGTCACCTCCAATGTGAGGGTAGTCGTAGGCGCCTCCCATCCAACCCAGAACTTCACGAGCGCCTTCAGTTCATCACCGGATGCTGCAAAATAGAAATAAATAAATGCTCAAAGTAATGGAGAATGCTGTTCTTTTTATACATTTTGCTCATGGTTGTCAAATAATTTTGTGAAGAACGCCAAGATTTTACCTGACAAGTATTGGCTATGTAGCTGATGCCAACTCCACATTTTATCATTACAGTTACAATTCAGTTTTTTAAATAATGTTCTAAACAAGCTAAAGAGCCATACTGTTACATTTATGCAGTATAAAAATTAAGAACCTGGCCAGTGTATTTTTTCCAGATACGCTATCAGCCATAGTTTTTGATCTATGGAACGCATCTTGTTTCAGGTTTTGACTAGAAAGATGGCTGAATGTATTTGTATCTGAAAAACCTACACTGGCCAGGTTCTTTTGATAAACAGTATGACACTGACTTTTTTTTAAAATTGTTTGAAGAATATAAAGGACTCTATAAGGGTTGTGAGATAACCCAGATCTGGCATTGTACAATTTTAATGTAACAAATGTATAAAATAATAAGTACATTTATTGCCTTGTTTGCACAGAATTAGATGATAATTAGACAATGAATTGTCGTTAAAATGTACATGCATCACTCATTACATAAGGGAAGTATACCATTTTGAATGAACCGGCGAAGGTACCCTGTGATGCGGCTCTTATCTGTCACAGAGCATTCATCGTCGTCATCATCATCATCATCATCAGTCATTGTAGGCCAGCTGATGCGTTCCAGAATGCACTACACATAAAACACCAAGCAGATAAACCATCTGGAATAAGTTAGTGTGCCTCTGTTTTAACTATCAATTTCCAGAAATGACCAAAACTGCTCATCTTAACTGAACTATTTACCTCTGGGGTCAACACAGCACTCGACTCCCGAGGGAAAATCATTTGAACTATATCTGGACGTTCACTAATGAGTGGCCACAGCATGGTTTCTTTAAGCCCTTTTCTTATTTGCTTTATTTGCCTCATGAACCGTCCAATGACCTAGTGAGAAAAGACACAAAGACAAATCTTTACACGTATAATGGTTTAAAAGAGACATGAATGATGTTAAATAGTTTAAACAATATTCAAATACTGCATGACGTAGAAGCCTTTCAAAGAGCCATCTTCGGTTGTTTTCTGTCATCAAAGGAAGGTCCCATGCGAGACACAAGGTGTCGAGGCTCTCCTTTTCATCAGCTGAGAGTTTAGAACTCCCTTCAAGCTTTAAGACAAAACATGAACACTTAAACCCAATCTAGAAGAATCTAAAAAAAAAAAAATCATGCAGTTTGTAGAATATCCACTAGTGTAATTTTCTCCCGTAGATCAATGTCTGGACAGTCATTGATTTCTATGATGGCGGTTTCAGCTGTGCCCCCACACAGGACATGAACTATCGCAGGGCTTAGCCCTGTCAGTGCAGGACCTCCATGCAAAAAGCAATGACCAATCATGCGGCCTGCCATCAGAAACTGGTCACTCTCAACAAGGAATGCAGAGGATGAAGGTACAAGATGGTCTGGCTCTCCACCAAACAGCTTTGTGTCACCAGAATTTCCTGTGCAAACAGAACAAATTCATTGACCAATTATCATGTACTCAAAATTCTAGTGATTCTGTGGTTGTATAGAATAAGAGACATCAATAGGTATGTACAGTAGGTATAATCCTAAATACATCTTAAATGCCTCATGAAGTGAAAAATAAATTTCTCCAGTTTTAATCTACTGTTCCTGTGTTAATTGTTTATTTGGCTCTTGATATATGACATACATGTCAAATAAACAGTATCAGAATATTTTTACCTCAAAATCCCATAAAATCCCTGTCTTTCCTGTATAACAGTATTAAATGTTTCATGACAGAATCTTGAACACAGGGGCATTTACAAAAGTTAATCCAATCAAATGTGACTCCGACTACAGTCAGCAGCTTTTTGTTACTACACACTAAACCTCACCCACTTTTAAACAGTCCAATCAAATGCAGAGGATTTTAATCAAATCCAACTTGGGGCTGTTACACCCCAAAAATTCTTTTTCACTCAGAAATAAGTCACAGCATAGGCTCTAACTTCCGTTTCACGAGGCCTTTAAACACGTATTAATTGGAGAGATTGTGGCATTAAGAATACTGCAGCTAAAATACACTTCACACAACATATGGAAAGCTAATTGAAGACACTACCCATGTTGATCTTAAAACCATCTTTCAGCTTCCTCATGACTCTTGAGAACAAGAAGCGGTTCACTCCCTCTCCGATTGCAGGATCACCTATCAATTATAAGAAATGTAAAGATTCTGGGTTATTTGTGAAAAAAACAGACTGTACATAAATTCTAAAATGAATTAAAGGAGAGAAAAAAGATGAACCTTCAAGTCTGCATTGCAGAGGATTTGCCCACTCTACACTGCGTGCTTTATAAAAAGCAATTAAAGCCATTTCCTGGTCCAATTCGCTGCCTCCAAGGTCAACGTGCAAATGTAGCGGCTTCCCTGCTGCGTGAGTGTCAAGGACTGTCTCCCTGTACAACTGAGCAGCCCTTGCCACGTCTGGTATGGTCTTCCAATCTATAAATGAATGAAAGATTTCAACCCAGAGAAAGCCATTAACCAAACATTTTAACAAGGACCACTAACAGGGTGTAACAAATATACTACAAACCCTCAGTTTTGTTGGTAGAATGGGGTCCTGAAGAACTTGTTGGCTGAGGTGCAATCTGGGAAGATGTACCAGATGGTCCTTCCATTGCATCTAAATCCACTCCACTGTCAAACGAGTGCTCCTCCACAGTTGATGGCCTGAAAAACACAATGTTTTTCTTTTAGCTTTCTCTAATCTCTGAATATAGTCGAGGCAGAATCTGGACCCTCTAAAATGTGCATATGTCTGCTAACTCAGATTGCACTGTTAAAGGAATTATCAATTCTAGTCAACCCTAGAGCCTGGGAAAGCCATGGAGAAACTTTTACTTTATTTCCAAAAAAAGTCACAAGTAATGTGTTGTCCAAAACATTCAGGAGTAATGTAAAGTATATTAACTAATTACTAAACATTGAAAAACCCATTGACTACTGTATTAAATGTCTTGTTGATCAATATTCATATTTTGAGACATTTCAAAGTAAGGAGAAGACAAACATTTGCAATAAACATCCAATTACAAAAGGAAAATTTGTTATGCATCAAGGCAAAACTACATGGGACAACAACATACCTCTCATTGCAGGCACTGGCATGCATCTCAATGATGTCAGCAGGGTACACTAGTTGGCAAATGGGACATACGCTCTCTGCAGCAACTGTGGACGCTGAAAAAAAGACATAAATACAGTAATCACTGTTAACTTAAAAGAAAATTATTAACTCAAATCTTAATGTTAGCAAGGCACCAATTTCTTCCATTGCTATGTACAGATTATTTTGATAAAAAATTAAGCCAAAACTTTTAACAACAATCCAGCCCACATTAATTGCCATTTAATCATTAATCAATATAACACAAAAATATGCAATATGTAAATATGTTATTCTTTTAAGAGTGTGATGACAATGTGATGACAATTATACTGACTGTTCTGACTGCAGGATACAAATGAAACATCCTGATCTTGGTTTTCATCAGCATTCTCGTTTTCCTGTCAAGTGGATCAGGTTAACATTATTGACATCACTGTAGTAGAAAAGCAATTGCTGTTTTGATATGCATTCACTGAAAACGAAAAAGATTTCAAGAACAAGTGCTTTAGCTCAGTAAAGTGTCATGTTAAGAAAAACTTACTTCCTCAGTTGTAGACTTACTGCAACAGTCTATGTGCAGAGCCAGAACTTGTAATGGTAAAATTTCTGCACACGTCTTGCATTGGGATTTAGGCATTTTGCTGAACTCGGGGGCATCAGCAGGAAGTGGCGTAGTGTCTATTTCATCCTGAAGCGGAACGATGAAAATCGTGTGTCTTCCACTACTGGACACGGTTTTAAAGTGATATTCCACTTTGCGGGATTAACCCACGTAGTATATACTCACCACCCTGTCGATGTGATGGTAGATAAAAATCTTCAATTTCCAAAACAGTCCTGGAGTTTTAGGAGGAACAGGATAGCAGCCTCATCCAGTACAATGGCAGTGAATTGTGACCACGGATAAAACGTTAAAAATAGCACACTAAACAAGCACAAAAATTCTCCATCCTGCTCGTGTGGTGTAATCCCAGTGTCCGCAAGTGTCTCGCGAGACTTCGGTATGTGCGGCCATTAGGATATATACGAAGTCTCGCGAGATCGACGCCATGTTTACATCTTACCGACTACGTGCAACAGCTGATATTTCTGCTAAAAACATGGCGAAAATGGCATCTTTTGCGGTTAAATTTTAATGTCGCGGCTTGCGGACACTTGGATTACACCACACGAGCAGGATGGAGAATTTTTGTGCTTGTTTAGTGTGCTATTTTTAACGTTTTATCCGTGGTCACAATTCACTGCCATTGTACTGGATGAGGCTGCTATCCTGTTCCTCCTAAAACTCCAGGACTGTTTTGGAAATTGAAGATTTTCATCTACCATCACATCGACAGGGTGGTGAGTATATACTACGTGAGTTAATC
>JAJHUR010094144.1:0-12301 GCA_027495735.1 Lutjanus campechanus | reverse complement strand
CGTTGTCAGCGTCGGTATTTGACAACCCGTGAATGAGACTGAACAATCAACAACCATTTTCCAGAATCACCTGCAGCAGCTCACTGTAAAAAAATGAATTCAATTATTTGTAAGTAAGTAGTGAAAACTTTAAATTTATTTAGGAGTTCTACTAACTTAAAACTGTAGGGTGCCAGTAGAGTTTTTTTCTCTTGTGTTTATTAAACTAATAATGTTTGATTAATGAGGGACATAAGGTTGCTAAAAACATCCCCAAAAAATGATTTTATTTATTACTATATTGAGTTTACTGAACATGAAATAATGGACTTTTATACTTACTATATACTGTATGCTGCACTGTGATAATTAATTCAGTTCTGTTAACTCATGGCAGTGAGAGGGTTGAATGAAAATTCTGAGCTGAGTTTGCTCATCAATCATTTTAATCTAACTGTAATCAAAGACGTATGTACAACACTAACTACAAATATTTCAGCTCTGATAACCTCGACTTTTAGTTAATTAACTCAAGAAAATTTTGACAACTGATTGCCTTGATTTTTTGAGAGCTGCTGACTTAATTGGGTTCACAGTGTATTTAAGCTGCTCTTTATCGGGTCTACAGCAGCAACAACACAACCGCTTTGGTCTGAAAAAGAAAAACAGCCTCTGGATGATTCAAATGAAATGTTGATTTTCAAGTTTCAAAGTGTGTTGAGAGGAGATTTTGATATGTTGGGGACACTGTAACAAATTAAGAGTACTGGCCAAACCCTCATATCAGTTATAATAACAAAAGTGCAAAAGTATAAAAATGGAACATGTTTAAATGAAGGGCAGTGGGAAACAGAAAAAGAAGACTCCAGACCTGCATAGAAACTGAATGTTGCGTGTCCAACACGTCCTCATACCTACAATACACAATAGGCCGTTTGCCAAAACTCCCAACACTACATACAGTATATAACCATTGGAGAGAACTAGCAACAGGTGTACCAGACCTTTGTCTTACAAGGCATTCATTGTCTCAAGGTTAACATTGTAAAATGACTGCAGTTTAGGTCTAGACACGAAAACTACTTGGTTAGGTTTAGGAAAAGAGCATGGTTTGAGTTAAAATGAGTATGTTATACAAGTTAAAAGGAGTAAGCATTGACTTGGTTTTACACAAACAGTGGTCGCGGCCTTTATCATTCTTTAAACTACATCCACTGACTTCCTCCTTTGCTCCTATCATACTTACTATGGCCACTAGAGGTCACCACCTACCAACCTACCTACCTGCCCTCTGACCCCCACTTCCTGGTCATCTCACTTCTTGTTCACCTTGGTCTGCAATTGTCACAGATTTTCCTGTTGTGGATCCCTGTTTTCCTCATGAGGAATGAGGAATGCACCCACGGCCGCTGCAGAGGACCCACAGCCCAGGCACATGAGGCAAACGCTCCACCAACTGAGGCACCAGGCCACCACCTCCAAACGATTCTCACTGGAAAACACGATTAGCACCACTGATACATCAGTTGTAGCAGTTTGCTCGTTCATTCATTAACCCAATAAGATTAGAAAATGCCATTATGAATCTTGGAAAAATTGCCACATATCACTGTGGCTGCCATTTGTAAGTGTTTTGGAAGGCACTGACGAAGACTGTCCTGTCAAAAGGGGCGTTGGATTGGTTTGGAAGGCAGTTTGCACAATGTATTCTGTCTGTTCTTGAAGTTTGAGGACTTCCTGTGTGTCAGATTTCATCACAGTGATGTCAGCATGTCCCCAGTGCAGCAATTACCCTGTTGATTCTACAACAGACAGAAGTGATGCCCACCATCAATAAAATAAGATCCAGTTTGACGATTTCTGCAGGTGAGTCTGTGTTTAGCTTTGCGTCGTGTGTTTTTGTTCCCTTAAAAATGCCACAAATATTCTATTGTTCAGGTGTTATTTCTAACGTAGGCTGGCTGGTGATTGTGTACTTGAACACCCAGCTGCTTGATGCAGTGTGAGATGCAAGTAAATCTGAATAGGAGTCAAAACATGCTGGTAAACATTTACTGCAGCTCTCTGGCTGCAGACCAGAGAATACTAAATCAAAGCATAAAGCTAAAGCAAGGCTGCTCTCACTTACAGAAATCACACACACACACACAAATAGTTTGTATCTACAGCTATGTGTTGTATACAGGGAGAATTTACTAAATAGGAATGCACACACACTTCTCACGCACACACATCCACTCACATGCAGTGCGTAGTGTTTCAGCAGATTGGCCAGCCTCTGCTCCAGCCTCTGATTTATTGTGGCAAATTGAAAGATTCCAAGAAGTGAGTCAGTTTGTGTTGGCAAGGCTCAGCTACAGCCTCCAGGTCAGCGCCCCCACCCCACCCCACCCCATCCCACACACACTTCCTCATATTAACTAGAGAAGCCAGTGTAAGCCTTCCTAAGCAAATATACCACTAAAACAATATCCATTAAAGCAGGAGATGGCGGCCGTAAGTCAGGAGGGGCTGTGCTCACTAACACAGCAGCACTGAGTGATGAGCTGTCATCAATCAAACACCACTTTTGTCCTGTTTGACATGCCGTAATCCGACCCCCACCTCACACACAGGTTCTCGCTGTAGTGTTCTCTGCAGGGACCATCTTTTTTTGGTCATCTATCATTCAGATTTATTTTAACACGAGTGTGAAAACTGTTTAAACGTGGTTCTATGAGAATGAAACACTCACAAAAATGCTTAACAACCACATATATTTAGCTTTTAAACATTTATAAAGGTATGACTTTCTAATAACACAGTCTTTATTAAGACTCGTAAGTCTTTCATATTAGTTGTATAACTAATGGTCTTATTAATGGTTAATGAATCACTGCTTTATAGATCTGTTATAAGACGTTAATTAGTCAGTGTTTTCATTCTATTTGGTAATAAAATGTACAGCAGTTTATTGCTGCCACGCCAGAAATAGACAAATGGATCAGAATCATGTCATAACGTGAAAAGTTCATTTGTCTAACAAGATGTTTTCCACTTCATAAAACGATATTTTCACCATATTACGATGTACAAACTCATCATGTCATTAGAAGAAACTTTTCTCTTGATGCTATTTATATTGTTCTAACTTGAAATGTTTCATGTTACGTGATAATGTGTGTCAAGTTTAAACATGAAATGTTTTACATTATAAGAAGATTAATGGCATATTTAAATATTATAGTATATATTATAAATATTATTATAACATATAATATATTATTATTACAAGAAAGATCATGACATTATAACACTAGAAGTTGTCACGTTATGATAATACAAGTTATCTTTTTATAATGTTAGAACAATATAAGTTACCATGTTATAACATAACAATATAGGTTTACACATCATGATAAGTCATCTTGTTATAAAATTATCACAATATATAATAAGTTATAATGTTGTCACGTATAGAGATATGAGTTCTAATGTCATAACATTATAGCAATATAAGTTATCATGTTATGCTATAACAATATATGTTAAATGTTAGACCTGTATAAGTTTTCAAGTTATAACATGAGACATTTCAAGTTAGAGCAAGATAAGTAGTATATTGTTAAGTATATATTGTTAATGGAATAGTTATAGTCCTTGTTGTGAAAATATGTTGCTATAATATGATAATATCCTGTTAGAACTCATAGATGTATATAAACTTTTCATGTTATGTGATACTGATTGCTTGTTATTTTTTTTGGCATGGCAGCAATTCACTTACATGGTAATGCAAACAAATGTTGGTAATCCAAACTTAATTAAATTGATTTTTGTAAGTAGGAGGTGGCAGCACAGTCCAAGCAGTCAAGTAGATTTTAAACAACCTGGAAACCAAAAGTATGTATTAGGTTATGATGTATTAACCATTTGTAACAAGGTAGTCCTGTATCAGCACCTTCACACTATCTCACCTCCATTCCACTGGCACTGATTGGGAGTGGTTTTCTGTGTGCAGTGGTGTGTCTGTGTGTGTGGTAGAGGGACTTCATTTTGCTGTGAGCCAATGGCTGTGATGCAGGTGCTGACTGAAGGCAGGTGTGATTGAGTGTGCCTCATTCTCCGGGTTATTTAAGCCACATGCAGCAAACCCTGCTGCCTCTCATCCTCTCTTGTGTGTTTCTATCTGCAGGTATGTGAAGCATGATTCAGGTGAATGATAGTGAAAGGGCTCCAGCTATTTTTCTGTGCATGTAAATTGAACTGTAAATATTGGCCTCTCATCCTCTCGTGTGTTTCTATCTGCAGGCCAAGGTCCACGCCACATGCAGCAGCCCTAAGGCAAAGTTGGGCTTGCACATAGCTGAAGTGTGATGCCGGCCTAGTCTATGAACACAGCTCAGTAGTCTGCCATCAAGTGATGTTTAAGTGTGATGACCAAGCGACGACCAAGTGGCCCACTTTCCCCCTCCCCTCAGCAAGTAGGAACTGACCATTCTGTCCTTATAGTTAGATTACTGCTCCATTGATTTTAATATATTTCTAAATAATAAATTGAGTTTTTAACCCTTTTCCACATTGTATTTCCTCTTGCCTTTACTGAACTGGTTGGTCAAACTGTGAACCTGCAGACCCGCTGCAAGTACTGCAGCACTGCTTCCTCCCACAGTCCAAAGACATGCAGCATAACGGGTTAATTGATAACTCTAAATTGGCCGTAGGTATGAATGTGAGCATGAGTGGTTGTCTGGCTCTGTGTCAGCCCTGAGATCAACTGGCAACTTGTCCAAGGTGTACCTCTTCTCTCACCCAGTGTCAGCTGGGATAAGCTCCAGCCCCCCCATGACCCATCAAGGATAAGCGGTTACGGACAATGGTGGATGTTTACAAAATATAAAGCCTCACTCAGGATTAATTATTAGAAAGCCTTCCAAACATTTTCCACATTATAGGCAGGGTGGGAACAGGAATTTCAGTAATAAAGCTAAATTTTAAAATCTGAGTCAATAATAGGACTCCAGACGATTTAATACTTTTGTCTGAAATACAAAATATTCTTTATTTTATTTTGTAAATATAATATAATTCAGAATCTTTATTAGTATATATTGTTTTATACAGTATACAGAAATACTATATATAGTATCGCTGGTATGTGTGTGAGTTTGTATATCTGCGTCTTATCTGAGCCACTTCATCATGTGTGTGAGCAGCTGAACAAATGGAGACTGATGCTGCCTCCTCGTCTGCTCTTGTGCCTTTGACTCTTTCCCACACACAGCCGTGACCGACTCCAACACATGTATGTCACAAGATATATGAGCTGCTGCTACCACTATTAACTATCTGTAAACCCCCCCAGGAGGAGGAGGAGGAGGGGAAGTGGATGACATCAGCCCAGGACGGAGTGTTTATACTGTATGTAGGACCTTCAGTCTGAAGACTGTAGTCCTGCCTCATAAAGCGAAGACACCCATTTGAGGTTTAGAAGTACAGTTTGCACAGTCTGGGGGAGGTAAAGAGGAAGTATAATGTTGCCATGGTGTCAGTTAGTTTGCTGTGGGCTCAAACTTGAGCCCCATCTTTCCAGCTGAGCCATTTTGGCAAATTTGCACCATTAAAATTATGCTGACTTAGCCATTAGTCGTTTCAGTTTTCAGTGTATCCAGGGATGTACTGACAGCTATTATTGGATTACTCTGATATGGAGGAAAACTTAAAAATGTGATGATTTTCAGGCAAGTTCTGGAGTTAGAAGGAGAAGTATTGTATTATTTCTAAGTGGAGTTATGGGGATATCATTATCTTAAATCCATAAGTAAAAGTCACCAAATCTAAAAATATGTGCATCATGTCTGTGTGTTCAGATCTGGGTTGTGACACAGAATTGCTGAGTGCTGAGATTTGAATAAAAAATGTATTCAAATTACACCGGTTTGCACCATTGCAGGTCTGTTGATGTCATGCATTAACATTATGTAACTTAAAACTTGAATCTTAAATCAGCATTGACTTTTGGTTCCACATGAGTCATGAACCCGGGACTTTCTCAACCTTCATATACAGTAACTTTTGTTATAATTACTGTGGCCTGAGAGGCTGCCACCTAACAATAAATGCAAATATTGGTCGTGATAAGCTGTTGAGATGGCCTATACGGCTGTTTTTCTGGTGAGGACGGGCTGTTCCTAACTGTGCTACTTCAAAATGAAACTCTGCTGAATTTATTATGGTTTATTTATTATGGCTTACACTTAACGTTACTCAGTGTTTGGATATGATTTGTTCTGAACCAAGGGCAGCAATGAAAATGTCAGGCGAAAATGGAACATGGTGATATATTTGGTCTGAACAACTTTGGGCGAGTTAGGTGTAATGAGTTACTTTTTATTTATTAGTCCTTCAAAAAGTAATATTACTTTAACACAAATTACTTTTGATACCCAGTAATAAGTAAGTCTTCATAATACTATATTACTTTTGTACTTTGTTTGTGGCCTTGTTGCACTTCAAAGTTGAACTGCTGATCTGTTTGTTACGCCCACAAAGATTTTGTTGTTGCTGTCCAGATGCTGACTGAAGACTGCAGTTTTGACCACAGACACTGCAGTTAATCTGTGGGTCAGGTGGGCTGGTTCATAAAAATTTATATTGTGATTAACAGCCAATCAGTCACAGGTGAGAAAGAGTGTGCGTTTCCCCAGAGAGGGAGAGAGAGAGAGAGAGAAAGAGATGCTGTGTGCCCATTTACCAGCGCTCCCATTAGGTGCACAGCAACATGCACTGTGCACAGGGCACCAAATACTGGAGGAGGCACCAAAACATCAATTAACTTGCAGCAGGGTGAGAGAGAGAGAGTGTGTTCTTTCTTTGATCACGTAGCCTGATGTTTCTCTGTAATTCTTTGGTGTATCAATAAAGTGTATGAACTACACTGCAGACTGGTGTCTGTTAACAGTGACAAAAAGACAGATGTGCACGTTTACACAACATGTGCCCTATAGATGCTCATTTCTGCCAGTAAAATTTATTTAAGAAAACAAGATCCTGTATGTCATAATGAAAAACCGTGTTGAAATAATGAGTCAGGCAATTACACTTAGGGAACGCAAATGGTCAGCTTTATGCACGATGCAACAGCAGTGGAAACTCTTTGATTATTTAATCCTGTGTCCTCTAAAGAGTTTCCTCATATGGCCCACATATTTGCTGCAGTGGCGTTACTGCACGCATGGAAATGAAACTGAAAGTATCTCCTCTAATCAGCAGTAAATCATTAAAGAAACACTCAGAGATCAGTACAACACACAATAAAGAAATCACCTGGAAAAATAAAAAGGGTTAGCTATACACTAAAGACCCCTGTCTCACTTCCTGGTTTAAAAAAGGCAGGAATGCTGCTCAAGCCCTGGTAAGCTTTCTATTTTTAGACAGATTCATCCAATAATATTTCTATCAGATATGTCTCAACCATAACATGTCAACTCTGTAGACCTTCTAAATCAAAGCTAAAGAAGAATTGTGGTTAAAAAATGTGTATTTTGATTAACATTAAGAGAACTCTGAGACACTTTAACAAATAAAATGGCTGCTCACTGAGACTATGCAGTGAAATGAAAAAATGGAACATTTTGTCGACTCTGTAAGACATCAAACGTAATCAGTGGGAGTTTGGCCCGTTAGCCAAGAGTTTGATCTTTTAAAATATATTTTCCAGCATAATTGAAGAGTAAAAATCAAAACTCCCTCAAAATACAGTTTTGTCCCAGTTCTCAAGAAGGAGTAATACATTTTATGACCTGTGTGATAATGTATGCTTGTATGTATGTTTTTTATTTAAAAACCAAGATAGTGGTCCAACATTTGAGTGGTCCTATAGACCATATGCCGTGGATCGTCTCTATCAGAGTAATATCCTCCACATGGCTAGATGGCTGTGTAGAGCCCTCAGCCACAAATCACAATCAGCGGCGGTACTATTCATAGCCTGACAACAATAGCAGTTGCTCTCATGCTTGGATTATGTGAACAGTCTCAGATGTACAGACACTCAGTAAAGAAACAAACTGTCTCCATAAACTTCCTGTCTAATTGGACTTTGAGAACAAAACAAAAGTGAGGCAGAACTTTCACTTCCTTCATATTTGAATGAAGTCTGATCAAGTGATTCAAGTTAAAAGTGAACTGTGCGGCACTGAGAAGCTGCTTCCTCTGCCACCCACCGGATGGATGTGCCCTCATCTACACCTTCATCCACCCACCGATGGAGCTGTGCTCAGCTTAACTCTCCACAGTCCAATCTGAGCTCAGTGGACCTTTCTCTCTCGCACTTTCAGTTTTCAGTTTGCCACTTTTCTTGCTTTCCAAATTCTCTGCCAATAGCATGAGGTTTCAGTTAAAGCTACACAAGGCAACCAAGGCATGTTGATGGCCTCCAACTGTGGAGGGATAAAACTCTCCTTGAGGTGTCAGAATTTAGAACCCAAGCAACAAGATGCCAGTTAAGTTCACACAGCACTCCTCTGTTAACTGTCCTCCTCCAACAGATACCAAAGACTAAAGACAAACAATGAAATATCAGTGAGTAATGCTTCCTGTGGGCGAACCACCACTCATTCTTTTAGATTAGATTAGATTCTAATGTTCTACCCTAAACATTGCTTGCAACCCATGCATGAGCCTGTGAGACCTCTTGTGGGACCTCTGAATTGTCCACATCCTCCCACCTATGTGGTTGATGGAACTTTCAAATAGGTTTGGTGTTGTACTTAAGTTGTTGTCTTGGTTGTAACACAATCAAAAATGCTACCAATTAGAGCTTTGTGGGTGGTATGAAAGAATGAGACTGTCATCTTCCTCAACCATGTCCAGAAAACTACAGTCTGCAAAATATGGCATCAAAATAGTGCTGCAGCCAGATGGACACAGGAGTAGAGGTTGCAATAAGTTGACAGAAGTAACTTATTCAATTTATTTCTTGAATTGTCTTGAAAAAGACACATTTTGAGTAAAAAATATGTTGAGCCTCATATTTTAAGTCCTGGATCTTGCAAAAAATAAATTGTACATTATTAATAGTTACATTGTTTATTCAGTGTAGTAATGAATAGCAAACAAACACTTTAAATATTCTAATATTAAACAATATCAACAAATATTAGCAATTTGTAACTCTAAATAGCTTAAGAGGATGTTCCCCCAAATGAGTTTTTATTTGTAAAATAACCGCCAAGCAACATTCTTTTATGTCTCCTTTGTAGTAGTTTTGCATCCTTCTGTGGTTGTTTTGAGTCTTTGTAGTTGTTCTGTGTATCTTTGTAGTTGTTTTGTGTCTCTCTGTGGATGTTTTGTGCCTAATTGTAGTTATTTTTCATCTCTGTGTTTGTTTTGCATCTCTTGGTGCGTGGTTTGCATTTCTGTGTAATCATTTGGTGTTGTTTTGTTTGTCTTTAGTGTCTCCATTGTTGTCTTGTGTCTCTTTATAGTAGTTTTATGTCTCTTTGTATTT
The DNA here is from genome assembly GCA_027495735.1 of Lutjanus campechanus. Taxonomy (NCBI): domain Eukaryota; kingdom Metazoa; phylum Chordata; class Actinopteri; order Lutjaniformes; family Lutjanidae; genus Lutjanus; species Lutjanus campechanus. The sequence goes on along the minus strand of JAJHUR010094144.1, from coordinate 2,832 downwards.
TTTGCACCTCTTTGTGGTTGTTTTGTGTCTCTTTGTGGTGGTTTAAGTCACTTTGTAGTTGTTTTGCATCTCTTACCATTTGTATTGTGTCTGTGGTGGTTTTCATCTTGTTGTAGTAATTTTTGGTCTCTTTGTAGTTGTTTTATGTCTCTTTGTGGTTGTTTGCATCTCTTTGTAGTTGTTAAGTGAATTTGTCAGTTGTTTTGTTTTTCTTTGTGGTGGTTTGCATCCCCTTTTTAGTACAGGTTTTGGTTCAGGGGCCCTTGGGCCTGTACGGGATCGTTCTGTTCAGAAATCCATCAAACTAGTAGGACCAGTCTCACCTTCATGTCACCTGCCACCCCTCTGACCCCACCCAGACACTACTCAGACACTACTGATTGGTTAGGACAAATAACCCACCTGCCTCACAGAAATTGGCCAACATGAACACGAAAAATGAACTCAAAACAAAAAGTTGAGGTTAGCAGACTATTCCAGCTCTGTGTTCTGCAGAGACAAGCAGGAACTGCAGAGAGATGATTTTGCTTGATTAGACGACTGTATGTCCACACAGAAACCTTGTCCAGCACAGCTTTCCAGGCCAACAAGGACAACAGATTGACTTTGTGAACAGCAGTGGGGTTGGCCAGCTAATCAACTGAGCCTGGCTTTACGAACATCCCTGTGTTTTCCCCCGACTTCACTAGAATATCAACAGCATTCGAGCAGGGGGATAATTAAACTTTCCTGACTCTGATTTCATGTAAATTATGATACAATAAAAGCTATTTATCTCCTTCACTGAGTGGAATGAGCAAATGGAAGAGCTGTTCATGAGTCACTGCATTGAATTTTGTTTATTTTCACAGATGAGCAATAAAAGAGCGTTTTGGCATCTATATCTAAGGTAGCGACTGACTGCGGGCCTGCTAATAGAGGGAAAATAATTTAGCTGGCACAGGCAAAGCCTCGTTGATTGGAGCTTAAGCTTTCATCAAGGATTCGACGCATCCCAACGGTTGGCAGACCTCACTACTTCCACTGTCTCTGCTTTGTTTCTTGGCAGCGTCTTTTCAAACACAACCCACCAGTTGCCTCCCGTACTCTTCCAGAGACACCCGAAAAAATGGCAATTAGACGGAGTTCAGTCATGTTCCTGTGTTTTCACCTCATCCCACTCCCTCTTGGTGCTAATATGTTTTTCCTGCCAAGTGCCACAGCAGCACAAAACATTCTGTAAGAGCACCCTGATGTCTACAGCATGTACTTCCAAAAAATACAACACACACTCTGCTCATACACCGAGAAAATGTGCTCCTTGTTATTAGGCGGATGCTACATTCAGCTCATGATTCACTTCTTCGGCAGACGGAGCATTTATAGAAAGTAGACTGTCGAGGAGCAGAAATAGTCTCACTGGTTGAATTCAGTGGAAAATTGGGCAGAGTTACAACAATGGACACAGTTCCTGCAGTCAGTCCTATTCATTTACTATATTGGTAGTTGGAGTATTTCCAACATGAGGATGGGAGTGAAATTCTACACTGAATTATATCGTTAACAAATTATGGTTCGATGTGCAAGACTTGATACAAAACTTTAGAGAAAAGTCAACTTTAAGTTTTGTTAATGTGCTAGTTGAAGAGCTAATAAAAATTTGAGGTTGGATTTTATAGGTAAAACATCTAAAATTCCAATATTCTTCTGTATTTTGAGAAATATTTCTGATCCGGTAGGATGCAATTGTGCAATATTCAGTACGACGGTGTTTTATGGGACGGACGTTTAGCTCAGTTGGTAGAGCGTCTGCCCCATGTATAGAGGCTATCAGTCCTCTGCAGTGGCCGCTGGTTCTTTACTGCGTGTCATACCCCCTCTCTCCACCCCCCCTTCCTGTCTACTCTTCAGCTATACTATCATAAATAAAGGCATAAAAGCCCAAAAATATAACTTAACTGGACTGGATTTACCAAACAGCTCAAAAGTATGATTTGTCGATAATCAAAGTGAAACTTTTTTAACAATGGCCATAACATGAGCCGATAGTATTATAGTATTATCGGCACGTGTTTATGCAGCCCATTCTCACTTACAATGCATCAAATAGAGCAGCTTGGTCACTACTCCTATGCTCCAAACTATGACTCTGCAGGTACCCCTCTAATGTCACTTCTGGAGACGCCCTTCTGGCTAGGGCTGGGTATCAGTACTCAATACCTTTAAGGTATCAAGTAAAATAGCCCAGTACCGAGTGGTATCGCAACTTCTCCAGTCAAATGATAGTGGCATTCAATCTTTTTTATACCCAGATCTAGTAAAAAAATAAATATTTATGTGTTTTTTCTCGTAGCCAATCACCAAGTGTTTTTCATAAAGAAGAATCGGTAACCCTTTATTTTCCAGGCCTGTAATTACGTAGTAATATAAGGGAAATTACTGAGGAATTACAGTGAATTAAGAAGTAAAATACACATCGTGGCAAGTAATGGGAGTAGAATAACTTGAAAATTACCATAAATTATTAGGTAATTACTAAAAAAATGAGACCAGAATTAGGATATTAGGTTGGTTATTGTGTAGTTGTGTATTGTGTAGTTATTATTGTGTAGTAATTATATGGGAATTTATTTATTCATTTCTTACTTATTATCAGTCTTACCTGTTCACAAGCCAAGACGGTCTGCAGCAATTGTTGTAGATGTTCCAAGGTACTGCTGGACATATCACTGCTGTTTACCCATAATGACCTTTCTGCCTGTAAAATGTAGCGTCCACTTTCTCCTTTGAAACATATGGCCGGCTTCATCACAAATAAGGGCACACTGGATGAACATGAGCACGTACCAGTAA
>JAJHUR010094143.1:9513-23231 GCA_027495735.1 Lutjanus campechanus | reverse complement strand
TTTGTTTTTTTGTGTTTTTGTTTTTTTTTTTTTTTTTTTTTTTTTTTTTTTTTTTTTTTTTTTTAATGGAGTTAATCATTTAATTCTCAATTGAAACCATTACATTTTCAGGCACCCAGAATAATGACAAGTTTCACAGTTAACTGTGACCAAACTAAATTTCTAAAACTCAAGAAAAATAGTAAATTATGTTCATTGCAAAACTTAAGTCTATTACCTTGAAATTTTGAGTCACCTCAGCTATTTTTTTCACAGTGTACAGTGATTTTTACATTTGCCAGCTGTAAAGATATGCAGCCTATACACCAAATTGAAAAAAAAGAAGTTTAAGTAATGGTGAGAGGGAAATAATAGTGGTACTTTTGTGTTTCCTTCTGCGCTCAGTAGGTCCATTTAGTACTCATCACCGTGAACAGTCAAACTACATCCAACATGATACTTGATGGTCACAGATATTATGAGTATCAGTGTGTCTGTCAGCTGAGAAATGACAAAACATCTCGGAGCAGAAATGCAGAAACACACAAACACTGTCTGTCATTACACAGTTTGTCCACTAAAGGGCACTGATGAGTTCATTTCAGCTGTAAAATGTCCTACTTTGTTCACATCCTGGTCACAAATAATGTGGAAATAATCAATTAACAAAACTACACATGCTGATATATCCTGATGGTTTAAACTCTTAAATATGACAAACTCAGGCAGCAGCGTTCAGACTCTCACACTCAGTAGTTTTAACCTTTCTGTAAGAAATCTGTGTCATGTGAACATAATTTTCGGATTTTGGATTATTTATCAGACATGAACCAGGAGGAGCTGATGCTGAGACAGATGGTCCAGAAGACATCATCATCATCATCATCATCATCGTCGTCGTGGTCGTCGTGAAGCCCACTCCACAGAAGCATCTCTCCACTGTGGTGAGGTTTGTACTGTTTTAGCTGTCACTTCGACATCTTGAAATGTTACTTTAAAACAACTGTCATGTTATAAATATAAATTCACATGTAGAAAAAAGAAACATTTCAACTCGTCCAAACTGATTTCCACTTAACTTAGATAAATATTAATAACTATCAGTTCATTCCTCTTTTCACCAGGAATAATAAAAACTAGAGACTGAAAAAAGGGACCAGGGTCATTTTCCATTTCAGATTTGAACAAAAACTCTTCTGATCGATCCAACATATCAACTATCCATGTTGCGTATGTTTCCCTGATTAGCATATTCATGTTGGATGTGTAGGTCGATATTAAAAATCTCTACAGGGATATTTTAATGAGGAAAACTTCTTTCAATAATAATAATAGTAATAATTTAATTTTGACTACTCAGAATTGATTTTTAAATATCTAAAACTCTTTATATCTTTAACAGAAGCACAACTGTAGATTTCTTCAATGAACACGAGTGAAAATAAAATTATAAAGAATAAACATTTTGACCTATGAGAAACGAATTATAGATATCTTTAATTATATCTATAATCAATACGTTGGCTTGGAATTCGAACTAGTCAAAAAGCAATTATTGATCTTTTCTTCTCTAATTAATCGTCTCACAACCCCTCAGATTTATCGTGTGACTCTCTGAAAGGAGCCTGACTGAAAACTTTCTCCACCTCGAGCTCCAACAGTAAAACACTGCTTAAACAATGATGATGAATCAGCAGTATCAATCTAACAATGTCAGAGACTTTATGTGTCATAAGTCTTCTGTTATTTTTATTTAAGTAAAGGATGTGAATACTTCTTCAACCACTGGTTAATGTTGTTGATTATGTTGATTAACAGCTTGAGGACATTAAAATAAATAAAACACCCAAACAGTTCATTGTTCATAGTTTATTTATTGAAACTAAAAAAAAGAACAAGCAGGTAATGATGTGACTCAAGCAAACAGAGGTACAGATAAAAATAATGCATTTGAAAAGGTCACTTTTTTTTTTATTATAAAACCCCAAAGATGAATTTAATGAAAGCCCTCACTCACACACACACACACACACACTCTCACACACACCTGTTTAAGCTACACTACTGCGATCCACAGACGGTCGTCTGTTAGAAATAATTAGTGTTTGGAGGATTTACACCAAAGCCTCGTCCCTTAAAAACAAACAGCCCGGTTTGCGTCTCTACTGCCGATAAATCTCTTATTTTAAAGGTCACTCACTCCGAGGTCGGCACACTGTTCAGGTCGTGACGTCAGCTGTCGTCATCACGCCTCCTCACGTGTGCGGATCGACTTATTATAACACAAAAACACCCCGAGCACCCACAAATACACAAGTCTGGTCCACAACCAAAAGAAAACCACAGTGACAGGGAACAAAAATATGTTTTCAAATCTATTATTTCTCCAAGCGTCATAAATCAGGATCTCTCTGTACATGACTCGAAGCGGTATGAAGATGATTAAAATAATACTATGAGCTGCTGTGGTGCTTTAGTTTAGCTCGTGATTTGCCACAGCGGAGCTGAAGTCTCCGTCACTATGGCCCCGTTGTTCTGTGAACAATTTAAACAGCAGCAAAAGAGGGCACCTGATTATTGATCGTTTATAAATCGACCTACGACTGATGCTGAAGTGTTCAGAGAGAGGCGAGCGTGTTCGTACGACAAGAAGCTCAGTTTCCCACAGAGAAGTGCAGCTTCAGTCAGGAGGGGAATTTAAACGTCTGTGCAACACAGCAAACTTTACGCACACAGACCGAGAAGGGTTTAATCAGCTTTTTGGTCCATACTGGATGTACCTGCACAGTATGTAGCCGTCGATATACATTATAATCCAACTTTAAACTGCTCCTGCTTACAGGAAGGTTGAGCTACTGAGCAGTGAGCACCCTGAGCCCCGTGCACAAGACTCATTTGAGACATTTCATTTCATTACTCTGGTCTTTGGTGAGACTAAAATTCCTCTCTAACCTGCGAAGAAGCAGCAAAACCTGATCATCACCTCGTGAAGCTGAACTCAAACACTGTTTCTGCAACTTGTGGCTGTGAGGCAGGAGGTTAGATCACCTCGGCTCTAACACATCCATGTTGCATTTTGTAGCTTTAACTATTATAAAAGCGAAGCTTTGCGCCTTTTTTTAAAGGGTAATTTTGGTATTTTTCAACCTGGACCTTCCTGTGTTTTCATGTTTAATCGACTTTATGGTGAAATTTGTCCGGTATTGAGGGAGAGTGCTGCAGCTGGCAAAAGTCAAACTGAACAGCAACATAATCCACACTAAAAGTGCTTGTTTTTGCCACCGACAGGCTCAGATTGAAGTTTTTGTTTTTTGTTTAACCAGAACAAGCTGTTACATCACTCTGTTCAAAACCACCAGACTCCATTTACAAACTAACTTTAAATTGACACGACAAATGAGGGTTTAGTCGAGAATATCGATGGACCAAAACAGAAAAGGTAGAACCTTTTTGGGCGACTATACTGCAGTGGTGGTAGAGGTGATTAAAGCCAAACACACAGCTTGGGAACATGTTGCTATGAATCTTCACACCTTTAATTGATGATTCCCAACACATCGTTCATAACACTGATACACAGGTCACCTCAGGCTCAAACTGCAAAAACCCTCCATAACCACCACGACAATCACCTTTAGTCAAGTCTGAACGTTGTTAGGAGATAAAATAACTTTTACAACAAAGTAAGGTTGTATGAATGAGGCTCCTGGTCTAAAAGGTGGAAAACGTAAACCACAAAGGTAAAACTGCTGTTTGTACACTGAACAGAGTGACACGGCAGATATTTCTGGTTAAAAAGGATCTTAAACTTTTACAGAAAAGGTTCATCTCTGCAGGATCATTTCCATAAAGCTGTCAGACGTTCAGAATAACAATCTGAGTCTGTCAGCGACAAAAACAAACAAGCACTTTCAGTGGACGTACGTTGACGTTCTGTGGTTGTCCAGGATCACGTTGCAGCTCAGTTTTACTTTTGCCAGCTGCAGCGCTCTCACTCAATACTGGATCAGTTACACAAACTGTTGCATTACTCAAATACCAAAACAGAAAAAAAGGGTCCAGGTTAAAAACACTGAAGTTACCCTTAAAGCCCAGGTAATGAGCTCTATATATTCTCTTTGTACTGAATCATTCTAACTCGTCCTCCCCGTCTTCTGCTGCACGCAGGGAAACAAATCTGGACTCTGTAGACGAGGGATGGAAAAAAGGAGCAAAAGAAAGCTGGCGAGGAGACCTGAGGACGTCTCGCAGTGTCGAAGCACTAAAGATGGGGTGAAGAGAGAAAAGACCAAAGAGTGGAAAAGGAGAGGGGATTTCAAACGGTCTCCTTCCTCTTTTTTTTTTTTTTTTTGCACAAGGACAGGGACACAGGTCGTCTCGGCGGGGCGTCATCATTGCCGCACCTCCACGTAGTTGGCGGGGAAGAGGCCGTAGGCGCCTCTGCACACGCCTCGCCACCAGCCCTCATCGATCATCTCGATGTTGGTGATGATGTCATCGGGGTCGAAGGAGATCTCGTCGTCGCCGGCTGAAACGAGAAAAGACATCGTCATTAACAGAAAACCAATCGGCCACAATCTTGATGAGCTGTCCTACTCGATTAACAAAGTAAAAACAGTGTTTCCAGCATCTCAAATGTGAAGATTTGCTGATTTTGGATTTTGAACTTGGTCAAGTCGAGACATTTGAAAATGGCAACTCGCACTTTAAGAGATTGAAATATAAATTTCACTTTTCAGTTCAAAGACCAAATGATTCCCTGATCAAGAAAATAATTGGCAGATGAATTAATAATGAAAACAATCTTTAGCTGCTAAAAACCTCACTGTCACTGATCTGTGTGCAGGTATTTGAACTAATGATGCTCATTGACGTCATTATCAATTAGTTCTTTGGTCCAATAAAATGTCGGAAATTGGTTGATCCTTGATCCTCAAATGTTGTTTGTCCAAAACCAAATGATATTAGAGAGGAGCAAAGAAACCAGAACATATTCACATTTAAGAAGCTGAAATCTAAACTTTTGTTTTAAAAAAAAAAAGACACACTCAACATGATGAACTGAATATCAAACTAGTTTGCAATTAATTCAAAACAGTTGATAACAATTAATCAATGAATTACTGCAGCTGTAGTCACAACAGACATAAAGTGGGTGTGAAGGAAAACCTCTAGAACTATTTCTCCATAAAACATTAAATACTTGATTCTGATTGGTCTGTTGTTATTTCTGTATAACAGACTGTTACTATGGTCATAGTTCTGATCATAGACTCTGGAGGAACAATAAAATTATTGTTGAATCACTAAAATCATTTTAAAATTGATATTGTGTCAAATTATTGATTTTTTTAAGTATATAACCATGTAAGAAGCAGGATAATGTGCAGTGAGCAGGTCATCCTGTCAGGATTATTTCACAATAATGACCTGCTCACTGACACGCCACTGAGATACTGATACATTTGTCTTTTTCAGACAAGGAATTTGTAACGTTGCTGCCTTCAGCTTTCTGTTAAAGTGATGTTTTGTTCAAGGCTGAAAGGTTACAAAGACAAAAGCTACTAATGCTGCTTCTCCTTCTGCAGAGCTGTTCACTTTCTCCAGTTTAGACTGTCGCTCCATCAGAGGCCGGCTCAGCCTCGACAGTTTTCAGTGGTTAACAACGGGAATTCCTGTGCTACAGTTAGCACTGCATGTCAGCAAGGCATTAGGGGTTAATTTGTGGTACTAGTTGACATTTAACTTTTATTTTGGTTGAAAATTTAGCTGTTAAAGATGCCAGTGCGCCCAAACTTTTTCATTCTGTATCCCAGCTTTGAGTCTCACCTGCTTGGTAGTCGTACAGAGCCACTGCCGTCACCCCGAGGTCCTCACCGTACTCGTACTGCTGGGCGTCTGTGAGAGAACCACAGTTTGTTAGTAAAGAAACTACAGACCGACTCTGTTAGGCGCTTCAGGACACCTCAGTCTACAGAAGTCATTTATCTCTCAGAGTCGATCTTAATCTTTTCTTTTCCCTCAGGTGTTTTTATTTTGTGTCCTGTGTTTTATTCATACTGTCTGTGTTTATTAGGTACATTAAGCTAAAACTAATGCAGTCTAATACAACAGTCCTGTAATAAATCATGTTCTGTTTTAGAGAGCTGTTGTTTGTCTGAGAACAGGTAAAGAACTGAAACACCACCTCGTCTACAAGTGTTCATGAAGGGAGGATTTATTGCATCATTGCTGTATTTATACTACATTAGTTTTAGCTCCGTGCATCTAATCAAACTAATAAACAACTGAGTATGTTTTAATATTTTCATCACTTGTGCTTTTCTGTAAACTTCTCACAGCTTTAGTCTCAAACACGAGGCATCTGTGATCTTCTGTCAGAAAGTGTGAAGCTGAAATGATTATTGGATCCTCACAGTTCATCCTAATGAGTTATGTATCAAGAATAAAAGCCAAACATTTGCTTAGACCACAATCCGACACTACAAATGAAACAAGAGTTTCACCTCCTGCTGCGTTCTCCTCGGGGTTCTGGTAGAGATCCTGGTCCTCCTGCTGTGCGTACTGGTTCTGTGGCTCCGCCTCATACGGCTTCTCTCCGTTCTCCTCAGCAGCATCGTACAGCGGCTCCTCTGTGTTCTGAAAGAGCAAACATCACCTGTTCAACTGAGATCTCACTCTGCAAACAACAATAACTCCTGATTTATCAGTTAACACCTTCAGTATTTTACTACCTTACTTCTGCTACTGCCAGTCAGAGTCTGATCATCAAATCCAACTGGACAAGTAAAACATTCAGGGCTCCAACAGATAAAGTCACTGACTTTTTCATGATTGTATTGGAAGCTGTTTGCTCCAATAATGTTTGTAGTTTACTTGCAGAGGTGCAGAAGCCCAAAGATGAAAAAGTTTCTCATTTAAAAAGTGTGAATCCATGAATCAGGTGATTTCATCAGTCACCTACTGATAACACTGTTCATTCTTGGTTCATTCCTCACAGCCTCTTTGTTTGAATCAATCCAAAAAGCTTCCAGTCGAGCTGCAGCAGAGAACCATCAAGAACTAACGTCACGTTACTGAGCTCAAGTTGGAAAAAATGATACCAACGATCACTTCGCTCGTACACGACCTAATTTCTTTCATCCATCCGTCCCTATTTAAAAAAGTAAAGTCTTAAAGAATAGAATTCTTTGCGTCTCTACCTGAAGAGTTGCCTCTTGTAGCTTTAATCAAACAGCACAGAGAATTACTGTGAGAACCATCACGACTCACCTGGTATGCAGCAGCTGGCTGGACTGGTGGAGTGGGACTGGGAGTGGGACTGGGACTTGCAGCAGCAGGGACGGGAGAGGGAGCCTTGGCCGTCTCCTGGATTGTACGGCGCGCCTCCTCTTGCTCCTGCCTCTCTTTGGCCTGTCGGCGCGTTCGCTCCTCCTCGGCCCTTTTTCTGTCCTCCTCCTCCTTCTGCTTGGCGATGTTCTCGAAGCGAGCCTTGATGCTTCCTGTGCTGCTGCCGGCTGATAAAGTGGAGAGAAGGAGAATAAATAAATGATGTGGTGAGTTCACGTGTTGCCTAAAGTTCAGAGTGAAACAGCTGATGTTGATGAATCCTCACCAGCCTCCACAGGTCTGGTTTTCTGGTACGATGGGCTCGGCTTCTCCACCTCATCAAAGGTCCCAGCGCTCTGTCAGCCAGAGAGAGACACAGGGAACATGTTAACAAAGGCCAGACACTGCAGGTGAAAAGGGTCAAAGTTTCAACAAGGGCTGGTCAATATAAAGACATTTTGATATTGTGATTTGAGATTTGATAACATCTTAGATTTTGTATATATCGTTGTCTCATGATTTGGCATCAGTGTTGTTGCAGTGTAGCAGTGTTGTTTCCTGGATTTAAAAGCTGCATTACAGTAAAGTGATGGAATTTTTTGATTTGATCTCATCCACATCCCTCAGCCCTACTTTATGTACTGTAGGTGTGTGCCACCAGACTCCTTTGACAAAAAACACAGGAGTTGCTGGCTGACTTGGTGTTTTAAAGGGTCAGTTTGGATTCACCAAACAAACCACCAGATGGAGGCAGTGGTGGACCAACAAAGCCTGTGTTCTGTGAGGTAAAATAACTCATTTTGCCAGTCGAGTCTGGTTGGTTAAGAGAGCGACATCTAATTCACATAACAGCGGTTATCTGTCAGAAAGGTCTGTGGCAGGAAGGTAAAGTGGTGAAAATATTCTAAACATAGTGTACACTTGAACTGATATTGATTTTTTTAATAATCTACAAACATTTTGCTGCTGACGCTGTCCACAGCAGTATATTACTTAGCTTCCTACACCAGTGCTCCTGCTGCTTCTCCAAACTGGGGGTGTGTGTCGACCATCTACTGTAGGTAAATGACTGACTATGGATCTGTACCTCATACAACCACACTTTAAATATGCAGAAACTCTTTTTACCTTATCCATGCGGTCATTCTGGACACCAAATTTCCCTCCAAATCCTTTCGAATAATCTGGTAATAAATAAGAGAAAAGTGAGAGTCAGTTTGAGTTTAACACTAATGACTCAACCACAGTCAGCTTCATCAGAACTTGTTTTCCAGAGCAGACGGTAAAGTTTATTTAAGCCTCTTCATTATGGCACACTGTTAGAGACATACTGTAGATCAGAACCTTCTCTGGTCTGCTAAAGTTCAGATGGAGCAGACTGTGGCTGCTTTCACAGGAACTGATCAAGTGAACTGAAAAGAGCTGCTGAGGGACTGATGAGCTCATGCAAACCTGTAGAGAGGAGAAACAAAACAAACTGAGTGCAGACAGAGACAGGAGGACTGACAGGAGAGTCTTAACATAAGCCAGACAGACAAGCTGGGGTCAAGCAGCCATCTTGGCTCAATCTCTGCACTGAGGATCAGCCATGTGTCTGTGTGGTCACAGCAGGAGGATCAAATGCACTGAGGTCAGACGACATCATGCACAAACTGAATGCAGAAGCAAACAAACAGGATCATGGCAGCGACACAAACAGCAGGGGTGGAGGGCCGAGGTGATATACAGTCTACGACTCATGTCTAACTACAGACCACATTAAACTATGAACACACTCGATCACCTCATATAATGTAGTAATGTGCGGGCCGTGCCACAGGAAGACCTCCACATTTCTACATCCAACTCTCGTGCTCGTTTTGGAGGATATAAGCTGGAGATTAAGGTGCACACTGGTTGATATCACCTGGCCCAAAGTGAAAGCTGCCTGTGGCAGGGGATGGTCTGCACATAATAAAAATATAATAAAACAATAAAAGAAAAAAGAAAAAGTCTAAGAACCAAAATTTAAAAGTGACCACACCTGAGCAGCACAGACCCGACAACAAACTGCCTCAGTATTCACTAAAATGTTGTTTCCATCGTACGTGTCATTAATAGACAGAGTTCGTAATAAGTTACAGAGATGGTGAGAAACTGGAGCCTAACAATACATTAAGACTACATGGATTTATCTCGTATTAAAAGGGTCAGTTCACCCAAATAATAAAAAAACACATCTCCCCAATAGGCTCTGATGACCTGTAGATGGTTTTTGTTTTGTCTGCCAAAGAAACATTTTATATTATCAATCATTACATATTCTGCATTTTGTACGCTCAACCAAAGCACTCAGTGTTTTCAGACATTTACGATTCCACTGCAACTGGGCAATTCTTATTTGCTGATGAATATCATGTGATATGATTTTTTTTTTAAACTCCAACAGCTACTTTCTCAGCTTTTATTTTCTACAAAAGAAAAAGTACCAATAAAACCACTGACTAGTTTTTAGCATTAACAAATTAGAGACTAACCACCACAGACCATCTTTCTTGCACAAACCTACAAAAATGATAAATATTAGTTGTGCATTTCTTGAAGAATTAATATTCCACTAGTGGCAGGCTAAACAGTATACTATTATATGAAACTATAATGTATATACTAATATTATAAAATGAATATATTAATGTTATATTAACAGTATACTTTTTATTTAATGTTATATCACACCAACACCCTGTAACAGGGCTGGTTGTGATGTGTAAATGAAAGCAAAAGCTTTTATGTTATATTAATGTTCAACAGCTACGCTGCAGACAGCTCCTGTGATCTGCACATAAAAACAACAGCTTATTATATTTGATTGCTTTTGAAACAACGTCTCTGTTAACTGCAGACTAATTAGCTTTAATGTTGTATTTAATTTAACGTTGCAGACGGTACCGTTATTTCCCTTAATTAAATATGCTTTAATGTGTCAGTTGTCATTTTCGTTAATTATACAATTATTGGGCCTACGTTGCTCGTATGAAGTGTTCGCTAGTTGAAGACGCAGTAAACATGCACGTGTGTGCACATGATCAGGATGGTATCACCTCTGCCTTGTTTTTAGCCTGGAGAAACCCCGCATTAGGTCTGTGGATTGTTTTGATTAAGTCAGAAAAACATTTTAGTTTGTAAAATATGCATTTTCTAGACTTTTTGGGCAACACAAAGAAAAATTCCACTCCCCTCTGTTGAGTTGGTGGCAGAAGTCTCAGCGGCTGAAACCATCTACAGTCACCAGAAGTAAGTGAGAAAGTAGTTTTTTTTAGTACTTTGGGTGATCAGCTTGTCTACACTTCATGTTAAACGGTTGGTGCTGCAGAGGTAGGAGGGCGTGCAACAGTGGTGTTGGGGGTGGTGGGGGGCAGGGGGTCGTGGGGGTTACAGACAGAAGGGGCGCGTCTGTCAGGAGAGGAAGGCGTGTCCGTCACTTAAAAGAAAACAGCCGTTACTGAGGATGAGGAGGGCGGAGTGAGTTTCAAGCTGGGAGGAAGCAGTTTTTTTCTGGAGAAAGGGTGGGGGTGAGGATCAGGAGGGGGTTTTAAATGGGAGGTGGGGTAGGGTGTGGTGTTCAGGGGGGTATCTGTGCCTTTCTGGGACTCGTGCTTGGCCAGGCTCTCCTTGTGCTCATAGCCCAGGGCACACTGGTCCTGCTTCTCCACCTCTACCCCATACTGCCCTCCAAACCCACGCTTATAGTCTGCAACATAACACACACGCACAGACAAACAAACATAAACACACATGACAAACAAACACATATATACAGAAAAATAGACAAACATACAGAGACAATGATGCCCCGGGCAGGCCCGTCACTCATGCATCAATGATGTGAAAGAGACACATTATGGTTTTAAAAGAGGACATTTGAGGGAAAACCTTTAACATCTTCATTCTTTTAAACATGATGTTGATGATTAAGTCCTGAGATTTAAGTTATTGCTGAGCTGTTTCTCAACATGATCAGGGTCAGAGGTCAAAGCTCCATCATGAACACGGAGCTCTTTCCTCTTCAGTAAGTCAGACTTCAGCTTGATGTGAGAACCTTTCTGCTCCAGTCAGCTCTCTGCAGAACGTGTCCTCCTCTCTCTGTCCCTCCTCTGTACCTGGTCTTTATTTCTGGCTCATTTCTTTATCAGCTGCCTCTCAGGAGAAAAGAATGTTTGTGACATTTAGTCACTCGCTGCTTTGCCGTGGACGTGGTCTTTCAAAACAAGGTCAGTTGACACAATGTCTGCCAGGCTGAAAATGCCAAGTTGGACATATTTTAGAGCCGCCGCCTTCTTTAGTGGGGCGAGAAGCTACATAAATGTGTAAATACACTACAGCTGCAATAACTAATCAATTATTAACTTAATCACGAACTATTTCAACAACTGATTAGTCAGTTTGGGTACGTTTTCAAGAATAAAAAAGTTTTCAGATTTCATTTCTCTACTCATATACGTAGTTTCTCAGGGTTGGGGAAAAAATGGAATCAAAAATCATCACAGCATCGCGATATTATGCATGGCAATATTATATCGATACACGATCAGTCAATAAATATGACTGAAGTGAGAAGAATGGACTGAAAACAAAAAGTCGCAGTCCTCAATATGATACTTCATAATTTAAATTCCAACCCCTACTAATTTGTGGTAAAACAAACAAAAAGAGGACAACAAAAATGACTGCGTTTACAGGTAGTGCATGAGCAGCCACACAACCTGAGAATCAGACCACAGAGCGGTGGTGAAGGAAGACTTTCTCTCTCGTCTCATTCCTGCTCCGGCTGTGGTTTAAAACTTAATTTCAATTTCAGTTTCCTTCATCGTGTCACTTCTCTGAAAGGACAGCGGTTCTGTTTCTGCTAGTTGCAGAAGTGCAAATGTG
Source organism: Lutjanus campechanus (assembly GCA_027495735.1). Lineage (NCBI taxonomy): Eukaryota > Metazoa > Chordata > Actinopteri > Lutjaniformes > Lutjanidae > Lutjanus > Lutjanus campechanus. The sequence goes on along the minus strand of JAJHUR010094143.1, from coordinate 11,015 downwards.
GCGAGTCTGTGAAGCAATGGAAGCGTCGGCCATTTTTATCCCCGCTCAACTGCTGTCAGATTACGAGTTTTGTAAAGTTATAAAGTTGCAGATGAATGCAGGCCACACTGACTGCTCATCTGAAACAAAATAAAAAGGACATTTCCATATTTTTTTTACTGTGAACGACAGCATCAGCTAAAGACCCAACATGCAAATCTAAATCTGAGCTGCTGGTTTCACTTCCTCTATCTCAAGCTTTTTTTTCCCTTTTTTTTTTTAACACTCAGATTGAGGAAGTTGTCAACCTTTGAAAGACCACATCCAAAACCACAATAAAACCACATCAGAGCTGAACTGCAGGGCTGAAGAGGAAGAGGGCTTTTACAGTGAACACTGTGCTAAACTCAAAGCAGAGAACTTGTAACTGCTGAAGTTTGGTGGATTTTCTCCCCATTCAAAGTTCTGACAAAAGTCAACCAGAGGTTTTCATGTGCAACAATATGAACAAGAGAAACATGTGGTTATCAGTTTTTGCTCTCTGTTGAAAACAATAACAGCTGTTGGAATATTTAGACTCAAGTAGAGTTCAAAAACTGACGAGCTACAGATGAAGACGATTATTGTTTAGCTGGTGTTGATTTTCTCCTGCTTGTGAACAGAAAACAGTGAATCCATCGGCTTTGGTTCATACTTGCTTTGGCATCATTAGTCTGGAAGCACTGAGGATACAGTGTTTATTTGGGTATGGATGACCCACAAGTAAAACCACTGACTGGTAATCACTTGCATATCCCTATTCCTGTATATTTTTTTTACTCTGATCCTGCTCAAACACACGGAGGAAACAGATCAGAAGCCGTACCTTTCTGGGACTCGTGGAGCTGTAGTTTCTCCTGATGATCCCATCCCAGCGCCGATTTATCCTGTCTGTCCGTCTGCACACCAAACTTGCCCCCGAAGCCTTTCACATAGTCTGCAGAAGCACACAAGAGAAGAAGAGATTAACACCTCAACATGTTTCTGTACTGTGATGTTCTCCCGTGGTTGAATTACCTGGATTAGAAGTGATAAAATCATCACCATTAGTATATTACATGAACGATAGACATTGTGATATAGTAAATTCTCTGATACTTCTATTGAGAAACTGGTCATAGATCAAATAACCTGATAGGAATCTCTTATCTTGGCTAATTAGTTATTTAAATACCATGGATGCAAACTTACAAGGTCATTTGCAACAGTTACCTAAAGAAAGGATTGTATAGATGTCTGTATCTGCAGAGACCCTGCAGCCCTCAGCCTGTAATTCTGCATCGTTTTCTTGTGTTTGGGATGTTTCACCAACACAAAATGTTGGTATTTGACATCCTGAAGCATTTATGAACATCTTGGACAAATCCTACTGACTCTAACATTAATTAAATGCAAATATGCCACAAAACAGTTATCTCCTGTAATCATATAATACAATATTATATTGATATTAATTAGCTCCCACAGTACCAGTGATATAACAA
>JAJHUR010094140.1:0-16929 GCA_027495735.1 Lutjanus campechanus | reverse complement strand
TGTGAAGGTTTTCCATGGAATTCCTGAGACATTCTAGGAAACACATTAAAGATGACCTGTGAGAGATCAGCAGCTCAGAATGTCAGCGGGCATGTTTACACCACAATGAGAAGCCTGATTGCAGCTTCACAGAGAAATGTTACAAATCATGTGTCAAATCAGTGCAGCTTCTCCGCTTTGTCTGATGCATCGCTCTAAAAATCAACCCTGTTTCACACATTTGTGTATAGTGTGTGGTATTTATTTATCTGTTTATTTATTTGTTGTACAGAACTCTGGGGGATTGTTTAACTGAGGGAAACATCCATCAATCGGCACATCAGATGGGATGGGTCAGATTATCTTGGAATGTCAGTTACAAATTACATGCCAATTTTTGTAATTAATGTGACTTTAGATATTTGTAATAAACGTTTGGGTTACACAAAATGTCACTTTATCTGAATACTTTTGCATGATTTCAAAATCAAACACTGAAAATATTGCATATTATTTAAAAAAATAAATAAATAGACAGCCACAAAATTTAAGTTCCACAATTATTAATTTTTTTCTCTTTCAACATCCCAAAACAGTTTCAGTGCAAATAAAAATCCTTTTTTGCATCGGGTTCTTTTTTTCTCACCAGGTCTGCACAAAGTGGAGCACCTGTCCCGTATGTTGGATTCTCTTTTCATAATTAATAGAGGTTAACAGAGAATTTGTTATCATGGAAAAAAAGTTGTAATAATTAAAAATTTGCCATATTTTTAAGATATAATCACAAATATAGTCAAGTAATTCTTAAAAATGCAACTATGACTATATATGTGATCACACATTTTATCAAATGTAATGGGCTGAGTACAGTTCCTTTTTTGTAAACTGATTATTTAAAGGGACAGTCCACCCCTAAATCAAAAACACGTATCTTTCCTCTGGCCTGTAGTGCTGTTTATCCATTTATACTGTTTTGTTCTGAGTTGCAGAGTTGCAGATAATCCACAGACCTTGTTGTAAGAACTACTTTCTTACTGCAGTAGAATCAACAGGAACTACTTTAGAATCTACGAGAACTACTTTCTTTTCTCCTAGAAAGAAAGTAGTTCCTACATGAAACTGCTCACAAAGAGGTCTGTGGATTGTCTTGAGTAACCGGGTCATGATATCCATAAAGAGACACTGATTTAGACTTTTTCAGATGTATTTTTTGGTGGTTTGAGTTCCACAAGCACAAGAGTACCATTTGGTCCCATTATTGAGTTTGGGGTTAACCACTGTTTAAACAGCTGATTAGTCTCTGGTAGCCAACAAGCTACATCCCCAAAAGGATGCTCAGTTTGAACCCTGTCCTGCCGCCATGACACAGTCAAATTTTCTTTACAAAACATCATATGACTTCTACTACAAGTATTCCTCTTTAGCTACAGCTTCAATTTTATGACACTGAGAACTAACTAATCCTCTGTAAGCAACTTGTATGAAATGCACCAGATTTCTTTGCATTTGAACATTGTCGGAAACATTCAGGATAACAAAATATATAACATTATCTTGAGTAACTGGGTCGTGATTTCTGGAAACAAACCCTGGTTTTGATTTTTTCACATTTTTCTTTCTTTCTTTTTTTTTTTTGCTCTTTGAGCACCACAAGCCGAGTGCCATTTAGTCCCATTATACTGGAGAGAAGGCAGACATCTCTATGGCCGATATTTCTAAAACTCAGCAACTCACACCAAAAACAGTAGATGGATAAATAGCACTACAGGGCAGAGGAAAATTATGTATTTTTGATTTTGGGGTGAGCTGTCCCTTCAAAGCAGAAACGTTACATAATTTAATTAAGTTATTATATCACAAGATATTTGGAGAACAGTGTGGTCTATCAGTGTCAGGAGTCAGAAAAATATGAAATATAAAAATGCCAAAATCCAGTGAAGTGGGGCTTTAAAGTGTGTTCGTGGTCCCTCTCATGATGTGAAGTCTGTGCTCCCTCCTCTCTCGGCTCTCTGAATCCGTCTCCGCGTGCTCTCGAATCTTGACTTGCAGATTGATTACAGCTCAAATTTGTTTTTGTGCCAGCTCAATAGTTTTGTCATTAATAAAGTGCCACAGCTGAAGGAGCACATCCCATGACTCATGAGTGTGCGTGAAAAGGCAAAAGCACAAACCAGTTTTATCTTTCACAGAAAATATCCACTTCAAGCGCAGAATAATTACAGATAAAGTCTGACGGGCTTTTTCTCTGCGAGCCTCCACATTTTTATAAGCTGCGAGCGAGCGGGTCAACAGCCTCATTGATCTCCGTCTCAGGCTCATAGGTGGCTGTATTTTGTTCAAAGCCCTTTGGCGCAGAGTGTACTTCGATCTATGGGTGATTTATCAAGTCTGCAGTGGCCGCGCCTCGCTACAAGTCACAACACACTGCCACGGTGATTAATTATGTGCTTGAATGGCAATACAGAGTGTAAGCTTGTACATGATGTGACAAGAAGGGTCAATAACCAGCAGTCATAATGGGCCCGCAGAGAGGAAGGACCTCCTGGCGTGATTATATTTTACTGCACGGGTGGCTAGAGACGCACGCAGAAACATGACACAACCCAAATATATACATAATTAAGCATGATTACACTTAGATTGGATTAAACACAACAACAGCAGCAGCACAGACAACACTTAGAGACAAAGTGCACCGCACAAAGTCACATTTTTAGTTTTGTGGGTTTTTACATGGGATTATTTGATAGTCTTTTTAAAAAAAAATCTGTTAAATGGTAGATTTCTTGGCATGTGAGTGTACTGTAGGCAATCTGTACTCAAGTGCCAGTGTTACGCTGCTACAATGTTACTCAATTATAAGTTAAAGTACAGGTGTTAAAAAAAAAACGTGCTGATGTTTGATGCATTATAGGGCTGCATAATTAAGTGAATATTAATCTTAATTTTGGCTTTGAACAATTAAATGAGCATGATCGACTTTGATATTGACATTTTAAATGTGTGTATAAAACTCTGCTGCGTATCAAGTCAAACACCACAGTGCAAAGTTTTCTGGATGTTGCAGCTTCAGTCCAGAGTAGAAGAGTCATATATGACAGAGAGCAGACGGACAAAACAAAAATCAAATGTCTGGAGGAAAATGCAAACAGTGAGCACCTCCAAATGGATCCTCATTCAGGAAGTGATGGTAAGCAAGAACAAATCACATGCAAAGAGCGTGTGTGACTGTGCTCCAAAGCAACACAACTAACTGGTTAAACCACCCGAATAATCAAATTGCAGTATGATGAGCGAGTGAAGGCCAAGGAGAAGTATGTATCATAACGTGTCAAATAAAACAAGATGTCAGACCCAAAAATGAAAGTTTTATGCACAAGACGTGCTGGTGTAAACCAAAGATGAATCCAGAAAAAAAGCAAACAAATCCAAAGAACACTAAAGTTGAACACAAAAATCCATAAAAGAAAATGTCCAAAAATGAAGCATAATCCAAAGTACAGGAGATTGTCACAAAAGGACGACGACAAGCTGTCACAGAAACAGAGAAACACAACATCTAAATGAACAAGGAACTAATCAGACACAGGTGGAACAAACGGTAATCAAAAATGGCAGGAAGTAAAGTCAAGACATGAGGGAGGACCAGGACTACAAAATAAAACCAGGTCCCCAAACCATGAGAGAACATCTCAAAGGTTACCTCACCGCTTCCTCGTCCCTTTGTGATAATTGTGACAATCACTTTGGCCATATCCATGCAGACCTGGTGCACTGTATAAACTATTTATTACATGGCTTTGCCAAATACTTCATTCTGATTGGTCAATTACATTCACAGTCCATTCAGGTCTGTTATCTCTGTACAGCAGGCTGTTGCTATGTATAACAGACTGTTGTTATGAAGAACAGACCGTTGCTATGGACACAGTTCTGATCATAGACTCTGGAGGAACAATAACATCATTGTTAAATCGCTAACATCATTTTAAAATTAATATTTTGTGTCACATAATTGTGTGCCGAGAACGTACAAACAGTGCTCCAGACCACCTTTTCAAATGGACTCGGGCACGGATCAACAAAAAGTGGCCCGTAGCCCAGCACGGTGCACAGTGTTCACACTTATCAAACGAGCTGGACTTTGGGGTCAGGCATGCTTTGATCGGTGCCTGGATCCATTGTCTGAAAGCCCCCTTTAACTGGGAATCCACATTAAAATTTAGATGTGTAAGTGAAGCATTTGGTCCGTTCAGTCTACACCAGCTCCAACCTCAGCTTGACCGTCTCTGGAGTCAGAACCAGCTGTCTGTCTGTCTGTCCCTCTGTCTGTCACCATCACAAGTGACCTCACCAGGCTGACTGATGTCAGAAAGTTTCTAGACAAAAAAAAAGTTCTCAAGAAGCTTCCATGAGGAGAATACAAAAAGAAAGAAAAATCATTGTCTCTATTTATTAATTTAGTGATCTTTTTTCATCACCCTCTGTAGGTGTTCTATTCCACAGCTTGACTTTTGCAGCACTCTTCTCTTACTTTGAATATTTGGACTGTTCTGCACCACAACACCAGTAGAAATTCTTTGTATGTGAAAACCTCCTTGGCAATAATCCTGTTTCTGATTATGGTTGTGATACAGCTCAGCGGGAGCCTTGATCAGTCATTACAGATACTGTTAATAAGTTCAGAACATATAAACACTGGGAGATGTGTGTGATGTCTGTGGAGATTACGCTTCACTAAGTGTGCCAGAGGAAAAAATAAAAGACTTGGAGCGTTAAAAACGCGGGGGATCCCGGGGTGAAACTGTGGGTTGAGACTGTTCTGTGAGATGGGTGAGTGACGGACGTCAAAAATGCTTCTAAAGACGCTCTCTGTGTGCAGCAGCCCCACTTAACTCAGCAGGTAGAGCTCTCTGATTAGAAAAGAAAATGTCAAACTGTATGTGAAGAAGACTCTTACTGCACAGGTGAATGTTTAGTTTAATGGTTTCCCTAAAGAGGAAAAGTTTTGTCACGTGATTTAGAGAGAACTGAGGACAAAAGCCAGTTTATGTTGCGTGGCTCATGACTGTGATTTAAGGTCAAGTTTTCTGAAAGTTCTGGTGACTTTGTCTGGTTGGGTGATAATAAAAAGCCACTTTGGGCACTTTGTCACATTTTGTCCACTGGTAGGGCACTATAGAGGACACTTTATCATATTCTGTCCACTTAGAGGGCACTCTAGCGGCATTTTATCATGTTTTGCCCACTGGTAAGGCACTCTAGAGGGCCCTTCATCATATTTTTTCCACTGGAAGGGCACTTAATCATATTTTGTTCGCTAGAAGGGTACCCTACAGGGCACTTTAGTCTTGAGGGCTCTTTTGCTGTGCTTTTTTGAACATGAGGTCACCGGGGTGGGCAATCGCACTGGCCGCCCCTGAAATCCGATTGGCCACCACATGTGCCACCCCACTATCTCCATTATGATTGGTTATCTGTCCAGTAAGAGGCAGGACTTAGTTTGAACCAACTGTTTGGCGAGTATTTTTTAAATGTGAATTGGTTTTTGTATGTAGCCTTCTTTTAATTTTTTTTTACATGGTAAATGTACTTAAATAATGAATTATAAAAATTAAATTATTAGAATTAAGGAGCCTCACTGCCAGAGGACAGAATTTTTTAAATAAAAAAATACATAGGAATGTAAGAAATTGTAAGATACTGTAATCTTAGTGATTAAAGTAGATATGAGAAAAGATACATTCATTTGTGCATGTGGGCGTGCAAATCAATGCCCCACTTGTGGCCACCCCAGTCAAAAATATCTGGAAACGTCCCTGGTAAATGATGTCACATACACAAACTTACCCGAATGATCTTTTCCTAAACGTACCCACATACTTTTAATGCCTGTCTACCCAGATGTTGTAAATTTAAAATTGCTAACTTGCCCTGCACATGCATTCTAGTGCTCGAGGGGGACAACTACCTACAGTGACATAGTTTAAAGTGTCCTCTGACCAGGCTGCTGTATTTGATGATTCAGTATATACGGATAACTGACAAAAATACAGTTATTAGAGCGTGTGCTTTCACTTATTCTGTAAAACACCCCAATGAAGGCTCTGTGCCAAAATACTGTACCTTATTTTGTCTTATTTGTGCAGTGAGCACACCTCTCAGAGACAAAGTGCTGTCACTGCTGAAGATGTGATGCAGTTTTGTTGTTTGCCAACTGAAAAGAGGGTGAAGAAGAGGAGATTTAGCCATTTTTATGTTGTTTAGGTGTTTCGCTGTGGACAGACATCTAAAAAAAAAAACAGTTTTCCTATCCAATCTCTTGACAGCCCATATATGATAGATTAGTGGAGCTGCTGCTGCTGTCAGTCAATAAGGGAATAGTCTTAGGAAAACGCACACTTGGTCCCACAGATCACAATGCTCTATGCACAAAAGAAAAAAATAGAAAGATTTAAATTTAAGCATTTTTCTCCCTTCAAATATTTTTTTCTTTTCAAATTCAAATTCAAATTCAAATTTTATTTATTTATATGGCACTTTTCATACACGGTGGTAACACAAAGTGCCTCACAGAGGCTAAAAAACAACAAAGAAAACCCCGAGACCGAAGACCCACCCCTCCACCCTCACAGGAATACACAGAACACACACATATATATACACACAGAGGGACCAGAGGAGAGGGACCACAGCCTTTGACCACCGGGAGCACCGCCACAGTGACCACTCCAGCCCGGGCAGACGGGAGGCCCCACACCAAGGTGCTGAGCTAACCAGCCACCCGGGCCATGCTTTCCACGGGACGGCACCCCCACTGGTAGGCCAGACGTCGCCCTCGGTGTGGTAGACCCCCGCGAGGAGACACTGGAGCTAAAACTGAAGAAAAAGCATAAAAACAAGAATATGGTAAAATAAGCTAAGAAGTATACAAAATCAGTAAAATTAATAAGATATTCCAAAGTTGACCTTAAATAATCAAAAAATAAATAAATGAATAAAAGAGATGAAGTAAAAGCTAGCTTAAGTAAAATAAACTAAAATAGCAGAGGATTCCGACATTATTAAAACCTTGTAAATGTCAACACCTATAACAGATTCACTGAACTTAAATAATTCAGTTAAACTTTTTTTTTTTAAATAGTCATTAATGTATCTTACAGAAATGATCATAAGTGACTTTTAAAGTAGTAGTAAAAGAGTAGTGAGGGGGTGTCTACACTGTACGAGGAAGCTTTGAGGGAATTTCCAAATGAAACTGGACGAACCTCCGGAGAATCTCTGCGAGACCCCAGTGACCTTAAAGATAATAATGAAGAAATTCCGTTTCATTATGCAGTTATAATTCATTTCATTTGTTCCGCTGTTTAACCCAGCATTGCTTCTACTCATTACTATTAACAGTAATGAAACAGCAGTGTAATTGAGCTTCCAGATCAATGGCGTCCTCTGCTTCCAGTTCATATCTGCAGCACAGAGTCCTAAATCCTCACGCAGGCCTCGTCCGTCAAGTTCAACCCATAGTAAGAACATGTGCAGACAGTATTAGCCTTGACATGCAAATATCATTAAAACTTCCCTTATTTGCCCCCCCTCCCCTGTTCATCCCATTTCCTGTGCAATGTATACACTTCTTCTTCTTCTATGCTGGGGGACTTCCTGGCCCCGGCTCTGCTGTGCGGTAATTTGATTAAAAATGAACAAATTAATTTCAGAATATGAAACGCACACCCATCAGCACAAAACTGAAAACTTCTTCCTTAACCAGGTGATACTGGGCTTTATTGCTACAGAGCAAATTTTCAATTAAATTAGCACAAACCAGTTGACACACGTTGAGCCTGGAGTCTTCTTCGTCCCTGGAATTCTGGGTGCTCATGGCGGCTGCCTGTTTGGTCCGGTTGGTAATCCAGCCTGGAGTGAGGTGGAAATATAGTGGTACATGATGCAAAATTACACAATCCATAAATATTTGATTTATTTACTCAGGCCAGAGGGTGGTGATGCTGGCTGGTGTCATTCTGTCTGTTAGCTACAGTCCACAGGGCTGTACTACGAGGCCAGGTTACCGTGTTGAGTCTAAAGCCAGGGTTTTCAGTGTCATGAAGGTGGCTCTCTTTTAATCTGGCTAGATCACCATGGTAACATGTCTGTGAAGATTCTAAGTCATTCAGGTCATAGTATTCGTAGAAACAGGATTTGGTAGAGTTCTTGAAGACGTTTTGCCTCTCATCCAAAGAGGGTGAACTGGAGAAGCCTCTTGGATGAGGGTCGAAGTCCAGTTTCCTAGGAATCACCATGGTAACTTATGCTGAACTCATATCCTGGTTGGGAGCAGGTTATGTAAGTATGAGTTTCAGATTATATCATCAGTAAAAAGCATAGCTCTTTAACTCATTATTTTCCTAACAAAGTTCTTTATGTGTGATATAGATCATAAACTTGAGCTGTACATTCATAATATCACTGAACAGAGCTGTATGATGTAGAAACATAGTGTAATGTAACAGCGGCACAAACTGTATGCATTGTGCAGTCACAGGAACCTCCGTTTTGTGATGCAGAGTCATTTTTCCTGTTTGCTTCAGGTCATATTGTCACTTTCAATTTACCCAGTGTATCATTCACATGCTAATGATGATAATGATGAAGCAACTACTGCCCACTTTGAATACTATATTCATGATTTAAGGTCTTTTTTGCATCGCTGATGTTGAAGCTCAGAACTTCTATCCTATTTATTCACTGAAAATCTTAAATCAGTTCCACTCATTTTACTTTGATCTGACCCAAAAATGAAGTGATGTGCACGTGTCATGGGCCAGTGTCAGACCGACAGCATCAAGTTTAATTGACCCTTCACTAAACCCCGCCCCAACAGTACCTGTCCAAACATAGGTTAGCATCCATAACTAGAGCTGACGCAACAGAAACGTGTTGTTAACCACCTAGCCAAATTTCAATAATTAATTATTTCTCTAATTGCTCAGTATAAAACATTTGGTCTCGAAATTATGACAAAATTAGCAGCTTTCAACACCACTATGACCTGAAAATGTCCTGAAACATGGACGCTCCCTCTAGCAGCTTTATTGGACATGTCCAGACATGTTTGAGCCACCAGAGCCAGAGGACGGTGACAGGATGGTATTTTTTCCCCCTATGTGTCAGGTTGTTGGAACTGAAGTGAGCTGAAGTGAACTAATGGACTGATTTAGAACTGTTGACCGTCATTCCCGTGTCCATTCATAAGGCTTATATAGCGTTGGGGGATCATGGCTCTAACATGACAGCGAGCCATGTTTCAGGTCCACCCAAAAAATCCTGAACAACAGTTTGATGGTCTATCTCCACACAGAGTTCTCTGTCTTTTACATGTTTTCAGCAACTATGTTCTAACATGTATGATGTGTTTAGAAGAAAAAGTCACTTTTTCCTTTACACAGAGTTGAAGAAGAGCGTGAAAAGTGTTTGAAACCTCATAGTGGGTGGGGCATGAATCAAGATTATTATGTCACACATCGTAACACAAGAATGAGCCTTTTTTTTAGAGAACACGTGGAGCCATCGCATCAAGAAATTTCCATAAATGAAATTTCCACATTATAAAGGTGAATTTTTAATTATCGCCAGGCCGTGGAATGAGAGATTGTGTTTGGTGCTTTTCATTACAGAGCGGATTGATCAACAGATGGGTTCAGCTGCTGCTCTCAATCCAGTGATTTATCCACAGCTCATATTCTCCAACAAGAATTCATTAAATACCTTCATTTCAAACCAATACTGAGCACTAAATCAACACTTCCAGCAGCACTGTTTAACATCTTAATTGCATATGTTTGATGGTGCCACTTAAGTTAATTCAGAGGAGTGTATTTTTCATAATAATGAGGGGGAGCCTATAATTTAGAGGAAAACAAATCATACTGTATATTACAAGGTTTATTGAGCTGGAATGTTACAAATCAGTTATTATAATTTTTTATGAGTACACAACAGACTGCATGAATGAAGCCATTAATGACCTCAACAAACATTTATATATTGATCTTTTTTATTTATCTTTGTAATGCTGTGTAGATTATGATGCTGTGAGTGCAAACATGACATATGAAGCATCTCTCAATAATAATTGCATTGTGGCAACACAAAAGTCTGTTGTATTGACAGAGAGATGTACTAGCTCTTATTATTAGCTTTGTTTCTTTTTAATACATGCTAATTATACAGACAGACTGTTTCGGCTCAGAGTTTAATCATCTCCTCAGCGCTTCATAGGAGGAATATTTTCTTGACTGATTCATCTTTTGTTTTGTCATTTCCTTCTGCAAAATGCAGGGAAATAAAACTTGCAGAAAGAAAACATCAGTATTAATGATTAAAAAAAAAAAGAAGTTATGTATTGTTGGCATGATTTTATGAGGGGATATATTTCAACACATGAACGCTGTAGTCCCTGATTTGTTCATTTTTAACAGGGGGGATAAGTCAGTGTCACCCTGCGTCCATCAACACACACACACACACACACACACGTACACCTCCTACAGGTGCCTGAGCAATGGAGGACGTGGAGCCGCTGCACCCCCACTGTTAAGACTTCATTGCATCCTGACTTTTTGATCATATAATTCATTATCATAATAAAATCAGACATGTTAAATATTATTGGGAAGAAGGTGCACTCTGTCCAGCAACAAACAGGAATTAGCAAACCAGGTAGTAACTTTGACAATGGCCAAGAAAAAACTAGTCAAATATGGTCTCACACACACACACACACACACACACACACACACACACATTGTAAAACCAAATGCTCAAATTAAACTAAGTTAAAAGTGGTGAGTGCCAGTGGAATTTCCTTATGTCCTAATTTTTGATTAATATGAACGTTAATGAACATGAAATGATGGGATTTTAAGCTTAAAATGATTCAGTTCTGTTAACTTACTGCAAGCAGAGGGTCTGAGTTGTGTTTACTGAAAATATTTGAGTTGACCTAATCAATCATTTTAATTTCACTGCAATCAAAGAGCCCATATACTGTATAATAACACTGTAAATATTTAAGCTCTGATAACCTCCAACTTTCGAGTTTATGAATTCAAAGAAAATGTGGCGACTGATTGGCTCAATTTTTTTGGAGCACTGCTGTGTGTTATGAGTCTATATTCAGTTCAGTCTTATCTGCCAACCAGCACTTTCTTTTTTAATGGAGAAATCTGAATTTTTGAAACACCTTATATTCCCACGGTCGTCTCCGACTAATATAGCGCAGCACCAACAAGTTCAAATTTGTACAGAAACACAGTTTATCTTTATGGATTGTTATTGATGCAGAATTGACAAGAAGATTGTCCACATATGTTGCCTTTTATCTTGTGTTTCTGGAGTTATGTGTTTTTCCAGGCACATAAGGAATTGTCAATATGTCATATTTCTTTAAGGGAGTTTGGTGTGATATTTTTCACAGAGTGCAGGGATCTTTAGTTAACTCAAAATGGTAATATGTATATTTTTAAACATTATGTCACCACTGCAGGAGAAAATTAACTGCCATGCCTTCCCTGGCACTAATCTTGCACCTCCACTTGTAAATATAACAAGGCACCCATTGTAGCAGGACACCTTAACCACAAGTGTTACATTTCTAATTCTATAGGTCCAATTTACCCAGTTATTTTCCTTCTCTCATGACTAGAATTATCTCTTATAACTGTGTATTAAAGTAATGAGTACATAAATATTATAGAAATATTATAGGAACACTACAGGCAGCCAGTGGTGGAAAGAGTTCTATCTATTACATGTAAGTAAGTAAAAGTACTGGTGTTTATTAAATATCCATGGATACAGTTTTATTGATCAAATTCTTGATGCTGATTAATCAATTATTAATGAATCATTAACATCCATACTCCTAATGTATGCTGCTGCTGCAGTGTATGCGTCCTGGTTTTCATCTGCCTGTTTGTGATCAGATCACCTTATTGGCTACAAAAATTCACATGAAAGATTAGGATATTAATTCAACTTGTACTCAGTTATGATTTTGAAAGTAACTAAGTTTATTACATGGTGTAACGAATACTTCAGTACAAATACAGACTTGAAAATCTATTCAGAAATGTACATATATCCCCAAAAAACTACTTAAATACAGTAACTTGAGTATTTGTAATTAATTACTTCCACCCCTGCAGGCAGCAGTGTCTACTGTCCTCTCTCTCCTCACTGTGGTCATGAAGGTGATATTCCAGAATAATAATTTGACATCACCTATTATTCTTATATTTCTACTGGGATTCTTTTTTACATTCTAAGTGTTTTTTCTGTAACCCACCCAGAGATTTCTACCAACAAAAAGAAACAAAACAAAAAGGGTTCTTTGAATAAAAAGGGGGAACCCTTAGTCTTACAAAGAACCCCTGATGAACCCATAATTTAAAAAAGGGCTCTTCAGAAGCAGATAATTCTGGGTAGAACCTCAGCTCTACGAGGAGAAGAGGTGTCAGTATTCAATTCTGAATGTTTCATAACTAGTAGTAGTTTTAAATGGATCATTGTCATGACAGAATATTAATAAAGAATATTCACTATCCTCCTTTTTAGATTCCAAGGGTTCTACATAGAATCCACCCAGAGGGTTCTATTGAGAACTTCTCTAACCCAAGGTTTAATCAAGAACCCATTTGGGGGTGCTACAGAGAACAGCATTTTAGCTGGAGCGCACCGAGGAAGTTCTACCGAAAACCCTTTTATGTCATGGTACGCAGAACCCTTGGTGAAAAAATTTCAAGAACCTTTAAAGAACTATCTTTCAAAAAGGGTTCTTTGAATGAAAAAATGTGCTTAATGAAACCCCAAGTCTTACATAGAACCCTTGATGAACCTGTAAATTAAAAAAAAGGGTTCTTCTGGAAGCAAATAGTTCTGGGTAGAACCTCAGCTCTCTGAGAAGAACCTTTTTGTAACTTTTATTTCTAAGATAGTACTGTATAGAGGCGTCAGTATTAAATTCAGACCGTCTCATAGACAGTTAAGAACTCATTCTAGTAGCTTTAAATGGAACATTTTCATGACAAAATATTAATAGATAATATTTAATATCCTCTTCAGAATAAAATCTCAGGATTGTAAGAAGTTTTTAAAATGTATAGGACTTTATTTACTTTTTATATACACTGTGTGTACTTTATTCATCATCTGGGTGTCTGACTTGTGGGAAATGTTGAGATGAAGTTGCATCTATGTATATAATTAGTCATATAATGTATATATGTGTGTGTAAGAGCAGGTTAGCAGCTACATTGACAGGAAGCCACGTGAAGAAAAAGCAAGTGAAAGAGCGTTTAGAACACTGTGTTAAACTCTGTATCCTTCTGACTGCAGATGAATAAACTTTTGGTTGCAGACTTCTCTCTTTAAGGCAGAACACATGCATTAACTCTCCTCCTCCATGTACACATTCCAGCCGCCTCCCTTCCTCTTTGTTAGGTTGCTTCGCATTTTAATGACCCTGGTTTCATGCCAATTGTGTTAATTTCCTCAATATGTAAATTTTGTTAATGTGAACCCCCCTTTGACTGGCAAAACTGTTGTGAGTTAATGAACCTTTTGTAATTACGATTGCTATAGCAACAGCGGTACCTGGGCCTGGATGATATTACATGCAGTCTGTTTTCGCAGTCAGCAGACACAGGCGACCAAAGCCGATTAAAAATGTCTCATAATGCAGAGACATTGCCTCGGAGCGCAAATAGGTAGGAGCACAATGCATCGTTAGCCTCTGAAAAACGAAACACTAATGCCATTAAGCCCACAGAAAGCAGCATTACAACAGGCCCGGCATTTTCACTTTAGCTTTTCATTAGATCTTGTTGTCTGGAGCCGCTCGGCCTAATGAAATCAACAATGAGCCAAATCAAGACTTGACAATTTGGTTCCGAATAACACAAGAATCGCATAACACCTCGTAATTACTGAAGTGAATGTGAGACATGAAAATGAGAAACGGGGAGATGATGGCCTGATTTTACCCCCATACTGAGAGATGAAATGAAACGAGGAAATCAGAAGATGCTCTATATGTTCACACAGCCTGAACATCGTATTGACTATTTATCAGAAAAATCTATTTCCTGTCTTGGTCACAGTCAGAGTTGGGAGGGTTACTTTAAAAATGTATTCCGATAGTGAGTAACATAACCCAAGTATCACAGTATTAAAGTGATATCACTTGATTACTGTCTGTTACTTTAGGAATATCTCAATAGTAAACTGAGATTTTTCTTTTTTGGGTTTTGACATCTGTTGTTAGCCTGATGATCAAATGTTGATCAAAAGTCCAAGATGACATCTTCCAATGTCTTGTTTTGTCCACAACTCAAAGATATTCAGTTCACTGTCAGTGAGGAGTAAAGAAACTAGAAGAAATTCACATTTAAACAGCTACAATCAGGGAATTTTGACTTTTTTTCGATTGAAAAATGGCTCAAATGATAAATCGATTAATTAATCCCATCACAATCTTGTCACTTGAAAAATAGGTATGTACGTCCCTGTGTTCCACATGCTTGGGCCTATTTTTAAAGTCTTTCTTGTAACAATTATTTTTATTATCGATTATTTTTGTCAACCGTTTTCTCTATTAAGCAATTCTGAAAATGTCAGAAAAAATGTCGATCAGTGTTTCACAAAGACAAGGACGACATCCTTAAGTGTCTTGTTTTGTCCACAACCCAAAGATATTCAGTTTACTGTCAGAGAGGAGGAAAGAAACCAGAAAATATTCACATTTAAGAAGCTGGAATCAGAGAATTTTGACTTTTTTCTTAGAAATGACTCTAAACAATGAATAGATTACTTCAGATTCAGATTAATTTAACAGTTGATTAATAGTAGATTAATTGTCACACCTCAAAGTGTTTGTCCAGCTATTCTTTTCTTTTTTGTGCACAATTTATTGATTGATTGGTTGATTGATTGAAATTTCCATAGGCCATGATAAGAATTGGCAGCTGTGTGTGCACTGTGCAATCCTACTAATAATCCCCATTTTTACTACTATATGTATCTGTAATCTGATTACATATTTTTATCTTTAACTGTAATGAAGTACAGTTACCTTTTTTGTATCCAGATTACATAATCCATAAGCCCGGTCAAATGTCTATCCATCATGTCTATGCTTACTTTGATATAAGAGAGAAATTCATTATTAAACACACTAAACCTTGGTTCCACTGTGTCCAATGGCAAGAATGAACCATGGCCCTCTACTACCACTATCATGCTGCACTGGGAGTCCACACCATCACATATTTTAAGGAGTCAAAGTGGGACTGTGATCATCCATCCATTCATTCATCCATCCATCGTCTCGCGCTTATCCAGGGTCAAGTCGAGTATCCCAGATGTCCCTTTCCCAGCTCCTCATGGGGGATCCTGAGTTGTTCCTAGGCCAGATGAGCGGTGCAATCCCTCCATCGAGTTCTTGGTCTACCCTGGGGTCTCCAAAAGAAGGCGCCCCAGAAGGCACCCCGATCAGACACCCAAACCACCTCAGCTGGCTCCTTTCAATGCGAAGGAGTAACGACTCTACTCCAAGTCTCCAGATGTTTGAGTTCCCCACCCTATCTCTAAGGACCAGACACTCTGTGGAAGACATTCTTTTTTCCCGCTGCTTGTATCAGCGATCTCTTTCTTCCGGGCACTACCCAAAGCTCATGACCATAGGTGAAGGTCAACATGCAGATTGATTGGTTAGGAAAAGACGGTGCCCTCTGGCTCAACCTTGTTGCCACAACCGTTAGGCATACAACGCCCGTGTTACTGATGACATCGCACCAATCCACCTGATGATCCCACATCGCGGATTTTGCATCACTCGTGAACAAGACCCTGAGATACTTAAACTCCTTCGCTTGGGGCAGCAAATCACTTCCACTCTGGAGGGAGCAATCCCCCGTTTCCTGGCAGAGAACCGTGACCCCATACTCGGAGGTGCCGACTCCCAGCTGTTTCACACTTGGCTGCAAACTGCCCCAGTGCGTTGCTGAACGTCACGGTCTGTGGTCAAGAGCTTGTAATTACAATCGGGGTAGGAAGCGTCTTCAACCACCTAACATGCAGTCACACTAAATGACAAAATGAGCACAAACTAAAAGGATTCTCACTGGGGAGACCAAGTCGCAGTCTTGTCTCTTGTCTCTGGTCTTGTGTGTTTAACAGTGGGCAACAGTTTAGCAATATTGTAAGCTAGGCAACACATACTGTAGGCTATAATCTTCTGCTCTTTTGAAAACCACAGTTATCCCTTTAATAGCTTACAGAGGTTATGTGATCATTTCTGCCTAACTGTGTTTTTTAATGAAAAGTCAAGAAATAGCAGTGAAACACGCAGCCATCGCCAATCTATAAGATAAGATTATAATAATAGTTCCCACAACCAGTGGTGGTGTGCGAGTAAATGTGCTAGCAAATTAGCTCAGTTGCTTAATCATCATGGGTACACTCGCTTTAGGTTTTGTCTGCATGCGCATGTTGCCTGTCCCATCAGACTTTTTTTATGACAATATCATCACATTATTTTAAAATCCCTCTCTTTTGTCTGTGACCTCTCACACGCTGTACAACCAGAGAAATATCAACCGTTATTTTCAGGAGCGGAAGTAACTAACAATTACTGCAATTACTCAACTTATTGTAATTAAGTAGGTTTTTTGGGTAGTTGTACTTTTACTCATACTTAAAGAGGACCTATTATAGTCATTTTTGGGCCTTTGTATTGAGTCTTGGACTCCTATAGAGCAGCTACACACGATTACCCGCACACAAAGCTTTGTAGATCTTCAGGACGCTGTGCCTCTCTCTGCATCTCCTCCTTATATTTCCTGCATCCCGCGAAAACGGTCTGTGTAATTTACTCCACCCCCAGCCCTCCTC
>JAJHUR010094139.1:6858-19340 GCA_027495735.1 Lutjanus campechanus | reverse complement strand
ATCCCAACTAAAGATTATAGGTCACTGTTTATTTCCAAACTTAGGAGTTTGAGTTGGGCTCAAAACTGCAGTACACTGCCTTGAAACTTTGAGTTGTCTCAGCTATTTATTTATTTATTTTTTTTTTTTTTTTACAGTTTTACAGTGTAACATGATTTTTACATTTGCCAAAATATGTAAAAATATGTAGCCTATACACCAAATTGGACAAAAAAGGCTCTTTTGATCATAAAGGTTGCAGACCCCTGATACTGGAAGAAATTCAGGAATATAAAAAACATATTTCTGAATGAAAATAACAGAGTATACAGCCATATTAGCAGCTCTGTGAGCATGGACTTACAGCACACTTACAGCAAACACAGGCATGGGGCCCTCCACTTCCTTTGTTCTCCCCCTTTTTAAATCTTTGAATAAATAATGGAAATAATTGATAGAAAATAAAGTTCTATTTATGGAACTATATGGAGGATGAATTGAGGAGTCGTGCAGCCTCGGGTTCTTAAGTCTGGCACGGATATTTCTGTATCTCTTTCCGGAAGGAAACAGGGTGAGCAGGCTGTAACCAGGGTGATTATGGAAGATTATGGAATAGTCCAAGTTAGTGGAGAGGCCCTGAGATACTCATGAATGAACACATTTGGATGCCATTTTAGTCTGTAGATTCTGAAAAAGACATTAGCGAAAAGTTAAAAAAAACAACACAAGTTTATGAGGTGTTTGTGGGGCCCTTGGTAATTTAGGGCCTAAGGCAATTGCTAATCTTTGTCTAATGGTAAGCAGATTAATATGCTGATATTTGGCAGGTTTTGATATCTTTACCCTCTCGGCTTTGTGCTTGAGCATGATAACTAATGCTAACTTTCACTCAAAACACAGCTGAGGCATGTGGGAATGCTATGGCAATTAAATTTCATTGCAATCCATCCAATAATTTTCAAGACACTCATCTCAAAACCAAAACTTCCAACCTGCTGGTAGCATGGACGATGATGAGGGAATTGTCCTCTGGGCACAGACCTGTGTCTCTTTTTGAATATCTCTGTAATCATTTTTGTGGCTCTTTGGGTTGAGATGTCAAAATAAACTTTCATTATTGCTCCCAGGCATAAAAAAAAACAATCAAGGGTTATTCTTATTATTCTTATTCATATACTTCTTCTTATTATTACTATCATCATCATTTCAACTTAATTCTCTCAACAATTCAATGAATAAATCAGCAAATGAATGAATTTTAAATACAGAACAAACATGAGAAACTTATAAAAGAAAGAAAGAAAGAAAGAAAGAAACCTAAGAGTTATGCTCATTGATTGTCACTGCACAACTCTTTTGCCTTTCTTAGATTCGTACCACTAGAGCAACAAAGTAACTTATGTCAGCCTGTGGTGAATTTCTGCAGAAGCACATGGGACACACCAGTATTTCTTTTCCTGACAACTTTTTACTTTCTACTCCCTACATTTTCAAAACAGGCTTGTCACTTTAGTTTGAATGTAAGGAAATGAAACAAAAACAGCGTACAAAGGCGTGATGAGACTCAAATGACGGAAGGTGAAAACAATGTAAAGACATAAGTCGAAAACAACATAAAAGGTGTAGCAAGACAGAACAAAACAAAAATGACAAGAAAAGAGAACAAGATGAAAACAGCGTAACATGATGTGACGCAACACTACATAGGATGAAAATAACGTAAAAGACACAACAAGATGAAAACAATGTAAAAAAGACGTCACAAGACAAAACGACTTGAGATGAAAACTATGTAAAAGACAGAAATCAACGTAAAATGTGTAACAAGACGTAACAAAACAAAAATGACGTAAAGAAACATAACAAACAAAAACAACGTAACAAGGAGAAAAAGATATAAGCATCTGTACTTTTACTTAAAGTGCAGGATGTGTGTACTCTTGCCACCTCTGCATTTCATATACATATCTTTAACAATTCAAATGACACTGAGGACATTTGAGCCTCTCTTACTTTCTGAGACACATGACCCCCAGCAGGACAAACACCAGGATGGTGAAGGAGAGGGCCCCGATGAGGACGTAGGTGAGCCAGTTCAGGGGCCGATCTGAAAGAGCCAACAAGACCTGAACAGTTAGAAACGACTTGCTCCCACAACCAGTCAGTAAAAACAACTGGAAATCTCACCTGTGAAACCTGACAGCTCACCTGGACATTTATTGGTGGGGTTAACATCCATCGTGTCATCTGCTCAAAAAGGGCGAGGTTGGCCAAAGAACATCACCTCCGTCTGGAGGGTGATAGTGCAGCATTTGAAGTGACAGAAGTGATACGAAGAAAGGCTGAAGAGGTAATTATGTTTAATCACAAAAGGGGACTGTTACATAAGAAGGAAAAAAATAATGTTTTAGTCGTAAGAAGAGCTACGCCTGTCTCATCCTGTCAAACCTGAAGCCCAAAATAGTAAGAACACACAGGAAGAGACACATCACACTCATACATTCACATGAAATTCTGTGCTACAATAGAAAACAGGCTTACCTGTGTTTTCTGATGAACGCCAGGTCGATGAAGTCCATCCTTCACTGACTGATCCTGATCAGAAACCAGCCGGAGCAGAGTTCAGGCTGCCTGTGCGGCTCTGTTCTGTTTGGAGCCGTACCGAAACGCTGCAGCCCGTCAAGACTTGAAGCATGTGTGGTGGAAACCTCGGGTCTGTCTGCGTTGTCACCAGCAGGAGCTCTTCATTGTGTGTCGACCACAACATAAGCAGAGGAAATGAACAGGAGCAGCAGGTGGTTTGAGCTGCATGACACTCTGCTTCACACCCTACACAATGTTCTGCTCGAGTGTCAGCAGGCTGAACACTAAACTACGGTCATTTTAACATCAAAACGTAACTTAAATGGGCGGTTAGTGGAGGCTACAACTTTAAATAAAGAAAGAAAAATCAGTCCCCTTGAAGAGGTGTGCATGCCAGTGTTAAATTTAGATACTTTATGACTGGATTATTATGATGCATGCATGATGCATTATCAGTGTTGTAGGTGGTTGAGGTGGAGCTAATTTTACCTGCTTTATAAACTGTTGAGTGGTTTTAATATGGAAGCCTATTTCCCAATGTGATTTTAAAAAAACATCCTGTACTGTAAGTAATTTTAATGAGAATGAGATTTTAGATTTTTTAAAAACTATGTCATTACTATAAAATACTAAGTCATTATTTTGAAATACTAAGGCACTATTTTGAAATACCATGCCATTATTTTGAAAATCTAAGTCATTCATTTGAGATATAAAGTAATTATTTTAAAATTCTCATCATTTCGAAACACTAAGTTGTTATTATAAAAAATACTTACTCACTATTTTGAAATAATAAATCACTATTTTGAAATACTAAGCCATTATTTTGAAGTACTAAGCCATTATTTTGAAATACTAAGTCACTAATTTGATATATAAAATGATTATTTCAAGAAAGTTTCTCATAATGACCAACAGACTCTTCTTGTTTCATCACTCTGGCAGAACTGGGCTTCCACAGCTCAATTTACTGTGTAACAATGCTTTACATTTATTATTTACACACTCATCGTAGATTTTTAAAATGCTGATCTGTAAACTAACTTGCTATAGATGTCACATAAGTGTAGGCTGATGGAATAAAACACAATATTTGCCTCTGGTCCACTGTTTCTGCACAAAGTGTTTTAAAAGTATAAATCGGTGCCTCAAAAAAGTACAGTAGTTGAGTAAAAGAACTGACTAGAGTTGGTTGTGTATATTTTAGTGCAGCAGCTGATTGGTGAGTTGAAAACAGAGGTGACTGCAGGATCCTGGCCAGCGACCAGCAGATATTCTTATACTGGTTATAAGAGCTGTCGTCAGCCTCTGGGGACAAATTCTTGTTAGATGCTTGAAGGCCTAAATCTTGTGAACGTGTCAGTCAGAAATAGATAAGAGCTGAAGAAGAAAAGCCCCATCACGTGGTGCGTGGGATAGAAATATGTGCTGCAGACTTTACTTGGGGGGAAGTTTGTGCAGAGACCCTGCATGTGGTTAACTCCTTCATCTGCACACAGGCTCACTGCAGCCACAGAACATGATGCTTTACAATAAGGAAGGAGGCTGACGGGTCAAGCTATCTTAAAGTCTGCTGCTGCGCTTACAGCTCTGTAAAGCCACGCTTAGCCACAGAGGAGCTTTGAGTTAAAGGCTGTTAGTGTGGAAACATGCACATGACGACATTATTAACATGTTGGTGTTTGGCAGTAAGGATGTTTAACATGTTAACTATCTGGGTTGAGCCTTTCAACATGCCTGTCAATCAGAGGCATGTTAAAGGTGGAGTATGTGATTCTGGCTAAATACCACCAAACAAACACACCCCTCCCTACAGCAGGACTACAATGAACATTTATTTTCATCGTGGATTAATCTGTCGAGCCTTTTCTCAGTTCATCGATTAATTAATCCTGTCACAATCTTGTCACTTGAAAAATATACACGTGGAGCACATGTTTGGAACTATTTTTCAAGATATATTAATTGATTATTCATTTTTTTAGTTAAAAAGTTAAAATGTTATGATTTTAGCATCGTGAACGTGAGTATTTTCTGTTTTCTTTGCTCCTCTCTGACAGTAAAGGAATGTTTTTGAGTTGTGAACAGAATAGTCATTTTTGGGCTTTGATAAATATTTTTCACCATTTTTTGACATTTCATGAACCAAACAACTAATTGATCAATTGATAATGAGCATAATCGTTGCAGCCCTAAACACACTATATCAGTCTAAACAATTTCACCATATTTTATCTATACATTGTTTTTTTGTTTGTTTTTTTAAAGGAAAATGTTGCAGGTTATACCTTCATCTTTAGTGCTGTCTCTTGCTCTGTGGTGCTCTTGGCTTGTGAAACATCTGCTCTCTGGGGTGATGATAAAATTGAAGTTGATGCTCAGCAGTGGTGAAATAGTGAAAATGATCACAGCTTATTAAAAATATCTGTAAAGTTTAGTAAAAACGACAGCCATAGAACTGCATGAGTTTCATGAAGTTCTACAGAGCAAACTAATAATAAGCTAATAACTTTGCTGTACACCTGCATAAATGTGATTGGATGTTACTGGTCAGCTGGTAGTCGGGTTGCAACTAACGATCATTTTCTCAATTATGCGTTTAATTAATCCTGTCACAATCTTGTCAGTTAAAAGAAATAGGCCCAAACACAGCTGCCAATTCATTATCATGGCCTCTAGTGAAAAAATGCTTCACTGGGTGGAAATTTCAACATTTTTTGTCTTTAAATTAATTTAATCAATCAATAAATTGCGCACAACAAAGGAACAGCTGGACAAACCCATAAACCTAACAACAAACATAAAACAGCTGCAATGATTAAACTATTTTTAATCGACTATTAAACTCATCTGCATCTATTTTGATAATCGATCAAAAGTTTTGAGAAATCTTTTAATACAGCAGTCAAATTTATCAGATTTCAGCTTCTCAAATGTGAATATTTTCTGGTTTCTTAACTGAATATCTTTGAGTTGTGGACAAAACAAGACATCTGAGGACGTCATCTTGGACTATGATCAACATTTTTCACCATTTTCTGACATTTCATAGATCAAACAACTTATCGATTATGGCAGAAAATGGGAGAAAATAATCATTACAGGACAGATTTGAAAAATAGGGCCAAACGTGACAAGACGGTGGCTGGATTAATTGTTTTGAGTCATTTTTTTAAATAAAAAAAAGCTGAAATTCTCTGTCTTGTTTTGTCCACAAGCAAAAGATATTTGGTTTACAGTCAGAGGAATAATGAAACCCGGAAAATTTCACATTTAAGAAGCTGAGATCAAGGAATTTAAAATTTTTTGAATGAAAAAAAAAAAAAAAAAAAAGACTCAAACCAGTTAACTGATTATCAAAATAGTCAGTGATTACTTTACTAATCAATTCATAATTGTTACAGCTCTAGTTTGTAGTCAAGCAATTCCTCCTCATGATACAAATAAAACCACGTGTCAGCCTGGTGTTGTCATTTCCTCTGCAGAATTTAATTTGTTGCTTGGGTATTTTGTTACAGATCAACGGTATCACTCCATATACAACTACAAGTACAGTATTTTGTACAGTTCATATTCAAATACATAGTTTTCATTGGCTTATTTACAAAACACATTTTTTATGTACATGTTTTCATGTCAGTGCAATGTCACTTTCTTTCAACAAACACGTTACAAAAAAAGTTCTTTAAATTAACAACTCTGGTTCAGATCCAAACTTAAATAAAAAGAGGCTACAGACACTGACAGACAGCTCAGTAGTAGATTGCACTGCCTGCCGACACTCCGAACTATTCTTCTGGGGGTGGGGGTGGGCTGGGGCCAGGTGGGCGGGGCTTTCGGTGAAGGGGAGGGGCTTACGATATCGTCCATGTGGTTCACAGG
Organism: Lutjanus campechanus; assembly: GCA_027495735.1. Classification (NCBI taxonomy): domain Eukaryota; kingdom Metazoa; phylum Chordata; class Actinopteri; order Lutjaniformes; family Lutjanidae; genus Lutjanus; species Lutjanus campechanus. The sequence goes on along the minus strand of JAJHUR010094139.1, from coordinate 12,893 downwards.
ATCGGTGTTTGCCCAATTTCAGCGTCAAAGCTCAGTTCTTTTTGGGCAGAAAATCGTGAAAATTGTGCTGAAATTAACCCAGACTTTGAATTGTAGTTTTGCTAATACAGTTAAAGCTACAGGTGTGGTTAGCTTAGCATCACACATGTAGCCGTTCAAGGGAACATTCACAGCCAAAAAAAAATAAAAAAGTTGACAGCTATTGCACCGTTAAATGAAGCAAACATTACAAACTGCGTTCTCGAGACAAAGCCTTTGGAAATTTTTTCCCTTTGAGCCACGTGACGACGTTTGGAACACGGACACAAACCGGACAGCTCGGTGCAAAGGCAGGAGGGGTGGAGGAAAAACAGAGCTGAGCAAGCAAACATAAATAGCACTCATCTGAGCATTTCCATTTGTTCAACAAATGTACTCCGCAAAGGAAAATAAACTCTCATTCAGCGACAGATATCTCTCCAGACACATCCACGACGACGCCTTCTCCTCAAAAATACAGCAGCTAAAAAGGGGCGAGTACAGATTCATGTCCCGCGATCGAGGAGACAAGAGTGGGTGGGGGGGACCATCGGCTGTCTGTTCACAGTGATTAGACCGAGCCCCGCGCAGGGGGGTGGGGGTGGGGGTGGGGTGGGAAGGAGGAGCTCCACACACGCTGCTACATGCCAGACGCTTAAGCTCCGCCGCCGGGTTTGCCGATTTCAAACGAACCTCAACAGTCACATCAAGTAGCCAAAACCTTCAGATCAAACGAGGAACAGAATTTAGATTTACATCAAATCAATATGTAGAGTCCGCACGCAGAAAACTGTCCATCATCTGAATGTTGGGTCCAGCTTTTTACAGTTCAGACACACACTGCAGCGCTCAACACAACAGTAAACCGTCTGGTATCAGAGGGTCTGATCATGGGAAGCTTTGGTAAAACTGTATCCCACAGGTCGGAAGTTTTACACCATTTGTTGATTCTTAGAGGAATTTCCTTAAAACAACCCAAATTTAAATTACACATTAATTATCAGTTCAATATTGGAAACTTTATTCTCTATACATCTTAAAATGTTTGCTCACGTGTTGTCAAATTATGCCAGAAACAAACTGGAGCTGTTCCAACTGAACAGTCTCCACTTGTCCCGTAACTGGAACCAAATTACAGAATTCTTACGACGACTTTACGGTTGCATGTTATGGAAGCCCATTTCCACCAATGTGATGACTGTCATCATCATGAAAATCTTTCTCAAAATAATGATTTAGTCACTATTTTCAGGTACTAACTTGTCATTTGGAAAAAGTTTCTCATTATAATGACTAACAGGATCTTTTTTCTGTCAGCACATTGGTGGATTCCATAGCGTGTAACTCCCATTTAGGAAACGACCGGGTCTATGAGAGCCATCAGAGTAACCCAGAGTAACACACTGGGTGCAGTGCTATGCAGGACACTGTGACATCACTGCTGAATGTGGTTTAAGGTGCAATTAAACACACAAGACAGGCGTGAAAGCAGCAGTATAAAGCCTTTTGTCGCTGCAGAGGGAACTGTGTGAGGTCTGATAAGTTGCCTTCAGTGATTCCACGGCTGCAGAGTTGCACTGTGGGTAATGTAGGTAGCCAGGTTTTGACAAAGACGTATGTGTGGAGTAAAAAAAAAAAAGACAAAATTTCTTGTTCTGCTGCATTGATTTTGATGCTTTTTTTCAACCGTCCATCGTGTGTCCGACAGTGTTATAAAAGTACAACGCTAAATCTGTGGAGCACTTTTTAAAGCTGCTCTCTATGTTAAAAAGGTAAAATCATTCTGGAACTACAGCACAGTGATATCCCCGACGTCCCGGCTTTTTCCCCGGCTTCTGAATGGGGGCGTTTTTAGCATGAACATGAGATCACAGATGTCGACAACTGAGACTTGCAGCAGGTGAAAGGTGCGACAGTGCTGTGGAGAAAAGCTTGACCCCCTCTAGGTGTCACTTTGAGATAAATATCCATTTCCTGACCTGAAGTGGCTCCTGAAGCCTGCCTTAAGAAAAGAAAAAAATCACAACAATAAAATAAATCTTTTATAAAACAACGCAAAAAAAAAGAGAGAAGTATTAAACATATACTGTATATTATTCTTTAAGCGTCTCTCTTTTGAAATCATGGCACCTGTCCTAAACAAACCACTGAAGCTTTTAGAGTTTGGGAGAAGTTCCGGGTACACACAGGTCAAACATTGCACAAATCACCACTGATATTTGGCAGCTGTGGGATGAAGCACAGTTTTCATGTCCACATCAGGACCTGTGTGAGTGTCCTATAAAGGATGGGGGAGTTGTTGTTTTTTTTTCCTGAAATGTGTGTACCATGACTCCTACACTGGAAGGAAGCATCTTAATTATTATTATTAATACTGTCACAGACTTTTAGAGTACAGTTGGCTGACAGACTGCGTGAAGCGATGAGGTAGCATATGCCTTATGTTTTTCCCTAGTGACACTATCGCTAATAAAATCTTTAGACAACCTTTTTTTTTTTTTTTTTTTTAAAAAGCTTGTCAAAATATCCAATCTACTAGATACCAAATTACAACATCGCGTTGGCCTGTGGCATCAACTATGACACAAACACAGGTTCTTTAACTCTTGGGCTCCGTTAACACTTGGCATTTAAAACTGTATCCAATCATTGGCCGTGCGTTTACACCTGGAATTCATTCTGTGATATACAGGCTCAGACCTACGCAAGCACATTTCAACCAACAAAAGAAAAATAATATCCCCATGGTTAAGGCATAACTATGAGATAAAATCTCGTGATTATAAGAAAAAAAGTCAGAGTTATAATTATGAGATAAAAAGTAATAATGAGATTAAAAAAAAGGTTGAAACTATGAGATAGTCCATTTTTAGCATAACTGTAACTTCTCTCATAATTTAGATTATTTTTCATAATTCTGAGTTTTTATCTCAACATTAAGACTTTTTAGCTCGATTCCAACACTTTTATCACATAAATCTGACTTTTTAACTCATAACTTTGACTTTTTATTTCATCACTATGACTTTTCGTCTCAGAATTATGACCTAACTCAGTTTCCTCGCCTTTATCTCCTAGTTTCGACTTTTTATTTCCTAATTTTGACTTTTTATATAATTCCAACTATTTATCTCAAAATTATGACTTTTAACTCAATTTCAACACCTTTCTCTCCTAATTTTGACTTTTTAACTCACAATAATGACTTTTTATCTCAAAGTATGAGTTTTTAATCTCACAATTTCTCATTCTAATTTCTAAATTTTTAAATCTCATAATTATGACTTACCATGGGGATTTTTTTTTCCTTTACTGGCAGAAACAGGCCATACAGATCACACGATAACCATTTTTTTCATTGTGGCATCACAAGTGATAAATGCACAGTAACAAAGCAACATCACTTCATGACTTGGCCATACCGGCATACATTCAGAGATGCGTTAGTATGCAAGTATATGTTAACGTATGATATGGCGAGGGTTGTCCACATGAGGGGAAGGGAAGAGGAGGAGGGAGGGGGGGGGTTGTTTTGTCGGGCTCAGCAAAGTGCACCGGTTTAGTGCTTTCACCACGGCTTCATTGTTGTCTTGGCAAACCTTTGCACTAAATCCATGTTTGCGATCAAGTGTAGAAAGTGCTGCGACGCGAGACGGAGACCACAGTGGGACACAGTGGTCATTAGCAGTTTGTGAGAATTCTTCAGAATGATCTGAACGTCTGGGGCTTCCCGCTCAGAGCAGCAAGGAGGGGAGGAGGTGGGGAGCAGAGAGCAGGTGTAGTGCTGGCTGATGGAAGACGACGTGCCATCACTGGAGGACACAGTATTTCTTGTAGTCGGACTCAAAGTCTTCGTCCATGCTACTGGTGTCGGCCATCTTCTTGCCATCGATCTTTGGCAGGAACTGGGAGTACTCGACGCCCTGCTGCTCGTAGAAGAGGATGTAGGCCGAGTCGGTGTCGATCTCCTCAGAATGCACCTCCTGGAGAACATTACAAAGAAACACAACAGAGGTGAGGCGAAGAAAGATGCTGATGAACCTGTTGTGTGTTGTTACAACAGCTGAGACAATTCTGTAAAACATTACAAGGACAGTTCAGATGTTCTTCAAATGATCTGAACCATTTCTTAAGGCCCTCTCTATAGGTATGTTACTATACATTAGACCAGTTATCAGTGACAATAATCAAGATGCAGTAATGAAAGATGTGCTGTTAATGTGGAGGACATGAGGAGTTTTACCTTACAGCTGCTGTCATTGTAACAGTACCACTTCTCATTGGGGTTTTTGGCATATGTCACATAGTGGCCTCCTCCCAGGATTCCTGAATGGCACTGAGGAGATAAGGCAGAGAATATTTTAACCTGGTTTCAAAGCAGAAACAGAGCCAATCAGAGCTACCTGTGTCTGTGACTTCTTACTGATATTGCATAGAGGTTGTAGATGGCGTCCAGACACATGTTGTCTCTGTGCTGCAGCAGTGAGTTGTCAGGGTCCATGCTGCTCTCTGTGCTGCAGTCTGAGCTCAGCCCGTTGCTGTCCCCGTTCACCAGCACCACGTCGCAGTGGCTGCTGGACGCCTCGGTGCTGCACGACGACTCTGACACCATCGCCTCTCCCGACGGCGCGTTCCCCTCTGCGTCCGACTGCGCCGAACCGTCCCGTGGCTCGGCCTCAGGGTTAGCAGCTCCGTCCAGGTTCTCCTTGCTGTTGGAGAGGCGGTGCCTGCTGCCCAGCTGGGGCAGGCGTAGACGGCCCGGCCTGCGGCCTCCGCTGCCAGTCTTTGGGCTGCTGGAGGGGCTGCTGGTCCGGCTGAGAGAGGGCGCCGACTTCCTGCTGGAGGCAGGGGAGGCTGTGGGGAAACCACAGGGTTAAAGTGACTTCCTCTGCAGCTCAGTCATTAGCTGTTCTGCTAAATTATACGTCTGTTTGGTTTCATATGCTGTCACGCTCATCACCAACGGAAAGAAAAGAAGAAATGCAGACATCTCTTTAAAATATGCTTACAGTCTCAGTACGAGAGGCTTGTAATAACTAAGATAAGACTTTATTGATCCCACACAAGGGAAACAATAAAAAAAATATAAAAAATATAAATTTATTAATTAAGTAATTAAATATGCACACATGCTATATACACCTTTCACATAAGCAGATTTATTTACTGTAAGATACAGTGTATGGACAGATGGATGAGTATATGTGGATAATTGTGCAGGATAACTGCACATGTCATAAATACACACATGGTGAGTAGCATTACACTATGAGGAAAAAAATTTAAATAATATTACCTCATAAATGGATAAATTGCACAGAGAAAAATGAGCTCTGGATTGCACAAACAGAATACAACAAGCAAAAATGCACAGTATAAGAATAAAAAGTCCTGACTAAATAGTGAAAAATATGAATACGGTATATTACACAAGATCATTTCACATTAGACTTACTAAATGTCAAGCTTAAATCCCCACTCCAGTGTATTCTGGCATTTTTATGATGTTTCATATTTTTCCGAGTCATTTCCACACAATGTTGATTAACCCACACTGTTCACCAAATATTTTAATAACTTAATTTTGAGCTCATTGTTAAAAAAAAAAGAAAAGCCATTAAGCTGATCCCTCTCAGTTTTGTTCAGCCCTGGATTTCTACACCTACAAGTTTGTATTTTTATTTATTATTTATTCTTGAGTTGTGCTGTGATGTCTTAATATTGTCATGCATGTGTATTATTTGCCTGTATCAATTAAATAAACTTGCTATTAAAAAAAAGACCTAAAAAAGTCAGTTAATACTGGCTGGAGGGGGGCTGGTACCTTTGGGGAGGTTGCAGAAGCCGGCGGGGGCAGAGATAGAGGACAGGTTGTCTTCTCCGACCCTCAGCAGGTCCTCGCTCTCACTGCGGGAGTGGAGGCAGTGCTGCTCCAGGTCTCTGGGAGCCAGGAAGGCGCTGGGGTCAAAATTTTCCCGTGGGAACTTGACAATCTTCTGAGACTTGATCCAGCGGCC
>JAJHUR010094137.1:0-21774 GCA_027495735.1 Lutjanus campechanus | reverse complement strand
AATCAGTGTGCAGGCATTTTTCTCTATGAGACAGGATTCAAAACAGAGACTGACGGCCTGATAACTTATGGTCACCGCATTACGTTGGTTGCTGTGTGTGGCTCAGTTCTTCAGACGGAGACCTCACATGTCTCTTTGTCCACGCTGGCTGCTGCAGGAGGAACTGGACCTTTGTTGGCATGTTGGTGCCACACAGACAAAGAGCTTCACTCATGGAGCCATTTCAGAGAGCCTCTCAAACTTTATCACACACAATGACCGCACAGTGCTTCTCCTCTGCGTAACAACACTCATAACCACCGCTGTGCCAAAACACACTGAGTGAGGCCAGCACAGTTACATGAGCCCACTCGCAGTATACTTAGTAATGGAATTGCCGCATGATAAAGCTGCAGCTGCTTCGTGGTTATATTTATTACAGTGCATAGATTATATAGGAATTAACAAGGTCCTCTGCAGGAACGCTGGATGGGACAAGAGGCGGTCCATCACATGGGTGTATTGCATTTATACTGTATGACAAACTGCAGTAGATGCACCAGTGTTGCATGTAAAAGAAAAATGTACTTTGCTTTGTGCTTCAGTAGATGCCAGTTCCTCTTGTGTTTATAGATGCACTGTTGCTCACGCTGGAATCATTGAACGCATCACTTCCCTTTATTACTGAGACAGAACATCAGATGTAACAACAGGATATACTGTAGGCTGAATCACTGCCGTGCTGCACAAGTCACAGGAACACAAAGTTCCAAAATGTTTATAACCACGCTAGCTAGCAGAGAGGCTCTCAGTCACTCTACCACTTTGGTCCACACTGAAATACAATTCTGGATGGACTGACGCAAAATCTGGCACAGACATTCATGGTTCCCAAATGATAGGTGATCTGTTGACCTTTCCCGAGGCTGACATTTGTGGTTTTGAGTGAAATGTCACAACAACAATTGGATTGCCAGTGAAAGAACATTTGTCTTTCCCCTCAGGATAATCAGCATGAACAGATATCTGCATATGAAAGCAGAATCTGTAGGTAAAGGACAATTTGTCCCTTCACATACTTTCGCATACATACAGTGTCATTGCTCCCGATTACGGAGTCTGAAAAACTTTTTTTTCTTCTTTTTTTTGCTTTGATGCAGACAAATATGTTTAGCTCAAGTCATGGGAACATGAGCTAAAAAAAAGAGAGAAGCTGTCCAAATACAGATCTAAATAACAGACAGACAGACAGACAGACAGCCCACGAGTCCTCAGTCATGTCAGTGTGAGTGAGCACAAGGCAAACTGCGCAGTTTGTCAGAGTATTTTCTGTCGCCTATGGTGGACTGTCCAACTGTCCAAGTGTCCAACGGCAGCGGCCCAGAGTGGAGTCATTTCCACAGACCGAACATTTTGCCCAGTGTCTACGATCTGAGCAACTGTGCTTCACTCATATTGACTCTTTATTTCCTTTACATTCATGATGAGAGCTGCAGAGGACTTAAAAAGCACAAATTGGTACATAAAAAAAATCACCAGAATGCAGAAAATAAAATGTTTGACACTCATCATATCATGGGTGAAGATCTCCTGACCCCCTGTTTGATTTGTGTCCACATGCCTGGCGTCACTGGCAATCTGTCCCTTATTCTTACACACTGAAGGTGGTAACCCCATCTCTCTAACCCTATTTCCTTACATTTTTATCTAGCTCCACCATCAGGATAAAGTTTTTATCGTTCAATGCTTTTGACTTTATCTCCAGAACGGACATCCCTGTCAGCCTCAGCTGTACTTTGTCTTTAGTGCTAATAAACCTTCATCACAGCAGCCATTTTGACATGAAACAATAGAGTGTTGTAATTGTGAGCGTGTTAGCATTTAGCTCACAGCACTATTATTACTATTATTTCCATTTTAAAGGGTTTTAAAGGAATTGTTTCACAATTCTCAGTGCTTGACCGTGATTTCCAGGCACATTATCAATTTAAATGTGGCTGACCTGCTCTCATTTCACACTGTGTGTTAATGTCAACACATCAAACCTAGTTTGAGTTTTATTACGGAGTCTGATGGTCTATTTACATGCAGAATGTAGCATTTGCTTCCAAAAGGTGCCAATCAAAAAGCCTAATCCACTGGTGCTTTGTTCTAATCTCAATCTTTCTTTAAAACCTGAATTATCTCACAAAAGATGTTAACTTTAGTTGGCAAATGTCATTTTTGACAGACTTAACATGAATCCTTGATAAAATTCCACCAATACAGCCTCTTCCATGTATTATGGCACACAAGCATGGCTTTAAAAATGATATTTAAACATCAACATGGTTTAAATTAGTTTCCCAAATTAGTAGAGACATTACATAATCATGTCATTAATTTCAATTAACAATGGTTCAGCACACTGAGTAAGTAATAATGAACTTGTCAAGCTTGCTGGTTTCGTGTGCCCCTCTTTGTACACCACTGAGCAAAGTGCAAGTGAATGAGGACCTCTGAAGTTTGAATTAGGCATTACAATCTGATGTGCGATAAGAGAAAAAGAACTAAACCGCACTTTGAGAACTGCATCGTGATTGTACATGACTGTAAGACACTGATTGGTTGTTTTGGGTGCAAATGAGGAAGTTGTTTATAAAATACAGAACAAAACTGCTCCGATTGGGCAGATTTTCTCACCTGAGTCGGGGCTTTTGATTTGGAGTGCTTTACCATCACTGCAAGGAAAAAACAAAACAAACACACAATCATATATAACCTTGGAGGGCTCAGTTGTATAATTTCAAGTTCTATCATGAAGTGGTAAAAGTGACATTGCATTAAAACATGTATAGTGTTGCAGAGATGACAGAGAGGTGCTGAGTCACTGTTCACTGCAAGTATCCACATGTTGCATGCACGTTTCCGTGACTATGCAAATCCCTGCAGCTTGTATGTCACATCATGTCAAATTTATAACATGTCATTATGCTCACATGCTGGAGTGTGGTAGTTTCACATTCTTAGTCAGATGGAAAAATATGTCTGTGATGGCTCACAGTAACGTCCCCAAGAATAAACATGTTTCACTGCACAAATAAGTATGAAAGACCCATTGTGTCCTCTCACATGGGTAAACCAGAACAACTCCAACCACAGAACGGAGTCAGAGCCAACACGAGCTGGCAGTTTCTGGAAAATGTGGAGTCTTGGAAAGGAAACACTAACATTTTACAATTACCGGATTTGGGGAAAAAAAAGAAGCATTTCCACTGAGTGTTCCTCCTCGTAAAACTGAAGTTAAAACTTCACAGTAAGCTGCATTGTGAGCCTGTCACAGGCCTCCACACACCCACACAGAAGTGGGGAGGTGGGGGCACACCTACCTGCCAGGTACCTCTCCAGGGAGGGCGAGGAGCTCTGGTTCCAACTGTAGCAGCAGAAGAAGAAGAGCCAGACCAGGAGCGTGGCCAGCACCAGGGCGAGGACCCAGAGGAGCCGGGCCACAGCCGGGTTAGTGACAGCCCAGGCCGTCAGGATATCCATGCTGAAGACTGCTCGTCACCACCGGTACAGCCTCACTGTCTTAGTCTCAGTGTGATTCCCAGAGTGTGCGTGCAGCACAGCTCATGAATGGGTTGTAGCAGTGGGCCGGTTTGTGTCCTCTCGGGGCAGCCACAGTGCCTGCAGCAGCAGGAAGAAGCAGCAGCAGCCAGAGCAACGGCAACCACAGATGGATACCAGCTGTTCCAGAAGGAGCCCTGCACAGACCTCAGCCCACGTCAGCTCTCGGTGTGTGTGTAAGCATGTGTGTATTAGCTCGTGCATGTGTCTGTTGTGTTTTACTGAGTCCTGGAAAAGTGTGAGTTTGTGTGTGCACAAGCAAAACCGTGCGGAGGAGTGGCTAGGAGTTAGAATGGCTGGCATAACCGTCAGCCCCTCCCAGGCTGAACATCAGAAGGAATCTGCACATGGACCAAGAGGCTGTAATGTTGAGAGGCCACTCAGAAATGCACCTGGGGGACTTTCCCCTCTTTACCTGAACACCTGACGGCAGTAATGTCTATAATGACAGAGGTGCGACCGTCTCCTAACACACAGCCACACATGCCTGTCATTTCTTCACAGTCATTAACCAGGTTCAGCCATTAACATGACAAAACCACAGACTGCACATTCAGGCTGACAGGCTGACAATGAGATACAAAGGTTATAAAAACTTTCATTGACCAAAACTATTCACCCTTCAGGTTTTAAGTGCTCTGTACAGCTGCATGTTGCTGTAATAATACCTCAGTATGTACTCAAGACCGCTTCCACAGCACAGTTACACAAGTTAAATATTTGCTGATGATTTGCTGAAGTGTATTGGGCCTCGCAGCGTCATTCAATATTCTGAATTAAGGTGTGGTTAAACATTTACTGCACAAGCAGAAACAACCAAATCTAACTGACAAGGTTAGCTGGGGTAAAAGTAACGAATTACTACTTACATTTGGATACTTGTGCTGTCATAAGTCATTTTACTCTTACTTAAAACTACTATAAGTGGTACTACTACAGTCAGATTTTTCCCAGGCAGAGTCACAGTGAGTAGGTCGTTAGGCAGTTAAAATGAAACAGGAGGAGATTTTTATTTCGATAGTTCTGTCATGGAAGAGGAAAGACTACCGTGTTTGTCCACAGGGGCCTCCAAAATCAAAACTCGAAAGCTCCTTGTAGTAGCTTCAACTGGGCATTACACTGTCAATGTTTCCACCACAGGAACTTTCTCCAGGGACTGGGTGCCTTTGGAGGAACCATGTGTAACTCCTGCTGGGACTATGGTCTAAATTAAGTCCTTGCTTTGAAAAAGTAATGGAATTTTGGGGGTGAGGCTTGCAGTGCTCAACAATTCTGATTGGTCAAGTATTAGAAGTATTTTACTTCAGCCACCATTTTTACAAATCTGCAGCTGCAAACTGCTTTGTTTTTTATTCACTGTGCATCAACACTTGAGAGTAACAGAAGAAAGTCTCTAACCGATGGACCGACAACGAAGTCAAGGTCATTGATTTGTCACTTTACATGGCATTTTAGTATAGTTGAACACAACATGGACGCTTTTTCATACATCAGCTGATTAATTTTCCTAATTTTCACAGGTCTTCAGACCACGGTGGAAAAACAGACAACAATGGGCTGGAAGAACATTTTAGTTCTATAAAAATTAGTTCCCGGAACTAAAAGTTTCTGGTACTTTTGGTGAAAATGCAGGTTATGTGATGTACTTCACTACTTTTAAAATCAGATTTCACTACTTAATAGCCCTACAATTTGAATTACTGACTATGCATTAAACATGGTTGAACGGTTGAAAAGTAAGTAAGTTTTTTACTTTGGTATTTTTTTTCAACACTAGTAGTTCTACCTGTAGATGAGCAATATTTCAGTACTTCTACTTGAGTAGAGATTTTTCAGTACTCTTTGCACCACTGATGGTTAAAACAAACAAAAGAGGACTGAAAATGATCCAAGTGTGTGACTAATGCATGATCTGTGTCTTGTGAGTTTTTGTTGCAGCGCTTTTCATTCAAGCTGATCTCCATACAAACAGCATTTCCCGAGTGTTTCTATACATTTCTCAATTCCTGCCTTTCACATCATGGCTGGTTGCAGGAGACAAGTTCAGTGTCTGCTTTTAAAGTTTTCTTTCAGTTTTATTTATGCATATGTGTGTTCTAATGTTTAATAATACAAAAAGTAGATTCAAACATGGGAGTAGGAACCACTCTGTGGAAGAGACTGTGAAATGCTAAAAATGCCTGCAGACGTCAGAAAACAAAAGTGAACCAAGTGCACCATCTAGTGGTCACACATTAATAAAGGAAGAAGAAGCAAATCTCTTTAAAGAGGCAAAACAATGTTTAATGTAATTCATAACACTTAACCTCAAATAATTTAAATTGTACCATATTCCTAAATAAGTTATTAGTTATGAGAAAAAAAAAGTCTTCACTTAAATATGAATTTACCTCGAGTGATGAGAACCTCACCAGGCGTTGCGGCCTCCTCTTGGATAATGTTCATTGCAGCAGTTAAATGACATTGTTGATAAAACTGATAAATTCATTAATAGAATAAAAAGCCTAAATAATAAATATCCCCACGAGCCATCTGAATCCTCTTGATGCTGATTTCCATTTTAATAGAAGCCGGAGTCTTGAGCAGCCCAGTTTGGTGTCTGAGAAAATAGCACAAAACAACAACACACACACACACAAAAAAAACATGGGAAGAGATGTTAGAAAAAGAAAAAATACTCAGACGGCTTTAAAAAGTCAACAAGAGATCTGTTCCAAAATTAGATTCCCTCCAACTTAAAATACCTGCCAGCTTCTCTCCCAAAATGACTGACAGGACAAAAACAAACTATGTTCTGACAAAAATTATGAGACTATAACAGACTAGATCCATAAAATCTGGCAAAGCAAATAACTAAAAAAAAATGTTTTAACCCAAAATAAAATGCTGTGTGAAGTACATGAGTAATGCAGTTTTATGCAGGGCTGCACCAATAATTGCATAATCATCACTATCATAGTTTTGGCTTCAACTTGTGATCGACTTTTAAAACTTGTGCTCTTCTCACAGAAAACTCTGCTGCATGTCAAATCAAGCGAGTCCTAAACTAACAGCCAGTCACCCTGCAGCAGCGGCAGGCTGTGCAAAATTTCCTAGATGTTGCGACTGCGGTCCAGAGTTGAAGAGTAATAATGTTATAAAACGGAGAGTAGACGGGCAAAACATAAATCAAATGTCTGGAGTTGAAGGTGAAGGGCTGGTCCCTCATAACTGATGACCATCATCATTAGTATGTTGGTTTCAGGGGGAGTGATGTTAGGTCAGAACAAATCACATGAAAAGAGTGCATGAGACTTGTGTCTGCACTGTAAAGCAACACAATCAACTTGTTCAAAAAAACATGGCAAACTGCAGTATGATGAATGCCTGAAGGCAAAGGAGAACAATGTCACTAACACTGAGTCCCCATCAACTCCTACATGTGTTTTCACAATGATCCATCAGAGGGCAGCAGGACAAAAGAAAGTGGTCCTGCACACGCTGACATGTAGAAAAGTTAAGCACTCTGAACGTCACATCACTCACCTGTCACGTGTATCTTTGAATAAAGGTCAGAGCTTGAAATGAAACTTCTCCTTCAGTGTCCCACAACTGTCCTGAATTCTACTTTCAACTGTCCCAGACTCAGAAACCATTGTCCCAAACAAACGTTTTACAATAAATATGATATTACAAATGTGTTTGTTTCAGTAAGTTGTTCCTTGTATATCTGAATATAAAATTTTAATTAGTTTTCATTTTTCTTTGTCATTAGTTCAGTTACTGTTTCTTGTTTGTTTGATCGATAAGTGCATTACTGCAAACTACAGTGCAAATGCAAACCTGTTTCTGATATATGGCACTGACCCATAAACATAATAAATTCATCAGTAATGATAAGTTTCTCTACTGTCCCAGACACTATATCTTTGCATCATTTTTATTTTATTTTAGTGTCCCTGAGACAAGTGACAAGACAAGCAACACCCTAGCTTTTAAAAATGGTTGCTGCAGTCCAAATTTAAAATACTGGACCGAGTTGTTTCCCCGCCCACCTCCTCCCAGCCAAACTTGAAGCCCAGGCAAGCTGCAGGAACACTTAACTGACACCAGTGCAAGATTATAGGTTAAAAACTTTTGATTTTCATTTTGAGCAAATCAAGCCATGAACATGTCGTGATGTTTGTAAAGAAAGTTAACCCTCTCAACTCAGTCGGGTTCATAACAAAAAAGAAAAATCTGTTCATGTTATTTATATGCTATAATGTTACATGCTCAGTCTACCTCGTTCCTGTTGCTGTGGGCCACTTTCTTCTCAATGTTCATTGCCAACATCTGGCTGCGGAAGGACAGGCTCTTGGTCTTCTCGATCACCTGCTGGTACGGCGACACTGCGTTGTTGCCCATCACCACATGACCCTGACAAACAAAATTCACAAACATTTATTTTTCTGAAACTTTAAAGTGCACCGCCAGTGAAATGCTGACAGGTTTTGGATGCTGCCTTCAGCCTTACAAGAGCAAAATAAATACATTGACAGAGCCATATTACTACACAAATTAGTAGTCTGGGCAGGGCTGTTTATGCGAGGCTCAGTGATTTGAGGCTCATCTGACTGAAGGTGGATCAGTGAATGCAGAGCCTCACCAGTTTGGAGTCGATCTTGGCATCGAGCCTGGCGTTACGAATGAGGTTGACGATCCACCTCTCCGCCTCCTCGGGCGTCATGTTGAGCTTGTCTGCCAGCATGCTGAGTGGAGAAAGCGAAGGAGGAGGGGGCATTTCAGTCAAGTAAATATCCTTCGGGGGAATCCGAAGCCTTCAAAGTTCCTTTTTTTGCTATTTACTGGTGGGACGTAAACAACATCTATAATTTGGGAGCACTGAGAAGTAAAATTACTGCAGAAAAAAAACACACACATCTGGGTACAGAAGTTGAAAAGATTTTTTCATCACTTTTTTTCTTATGTTATAAAGAAAAAATGCTTTCACAAATAAAGGCACAGCACGCACTGTTAGTGACAAGTGAGGCTATTTCAAGGACAGTCTACCTGATGCTGATACACTGGTGAATACGGCAAAAGGTCTCGAAGATGAAAAGACGGGCGTTCTCAATGAAATCCTCAAGGCAAGCCACTAAGAAGAAGTCATTCACAAGAACCTGAAAGAAGAAAAGAAAAAGAGCACACTTTATAGACATACAGACAGAGAACAGACAGTCAAGACAAAAGTCAGAAGAGGACCTAATGTTCCTTCCATTAGGAGTAGTTCTAGTTTCTTTATCAGCATGAGGCACACTATATATACGGATGAAGTAACAGTCTACATTTCAATAGCTATCATTTCAAACCATACCCATGTTTTACTGGAATGACAAGTATACTTTCAGCACACTGCAGTACATAATAGCACCGCACGACAATCACACATGATGTGCTGGAAACCATTTCCTGTGGTCAGGCCGTTCTGGCAGAATATCCAGCTGCTCGTTTATCCACCCATACATTAAAATGTCCTGGTCAAAATGCGAGTAAGTATTTATAAGATGTTTTTTTGTGTGTTGGGCTCCTAGTTTGGATAATTTTCCTCATTAAAATGCACATTTATGAATCAATGTTCCACCAAATGTCCTCAGGTTTTAGCTGTTGTAACAGGAGCTTCCTGTGGTGTGAGTGTGAGGGCTAAATCACAAACTGCAAGGCTATTCAACTTTAACAGCACTTAGACAAAATAGGAAAATTACCGAGGGTTTGCAGGCCACACAGAATACTAATGGCCGCAAATACCTTGTACACTGTCATGTTAGTAGACATATTCCTCTGAGCCCTCAGGAAAGCTGGCAGAAAACTGATTGATTGATTGACTGATTTGACTTGTACTGCCGCTTCACTACGGGTGAAATGTTTTCAATATTAAATCGGAAATCGACTAAAATCAAAAGAAGAATTCCAACTCTCCCAGTGCTGTTCTTCCCTCCCCACCCCGCCTACTTGCAGCATCCAGCGCCTTTATGAAAGAAGCGATGACACAACAGTGTAACAGCCATTATATCACACTCAATACAATGTAGACTTTTTAAAGGAGAATTTGAAAAATGTGAATTATACTTGTCAGGGCACAGAAGCAACGATCTGTTGAGCTTTACAAATCAAGACTTGATAGTTTAACACCAACAAAGATCACTGCTAATAGATGTTTAAATCAAAAGATCTCATTGAATTCTGGCCTTAAAATCAAAAGTAAAATTGAATCATAACAGCCCTACTCTTCACGTTGTCTTCAATCAGCAAGTAATAAACACAGGTTTATTACTTCTTGTGCCTGGTAAAGTAAATAAATATTTAGAGGCCAGCCAGCAAGGCTGCAGATCCCTTTTGTTATTGTCAATGTTACTACTACTATTGCTGCTGCTGGTACTACTTCTACTAGGAAATCTGCCTTCCTGTACATGAAAACTCACCAAACTTAAAGCTCTAAAAATTCATAACAAATCATCTGTTTGTGCTGCAGCTTTGCAGCTTACACCAAAATGTAGCCCCAGTTGAGCAGAAACTTTCACATGCTTTGAGCTGGAAGGAATTTTGAAGTCTGTCACTGTTTTTTTTTTCCTCCCCCAAAAACTGTAAAACTAATTAAATCCATCTCCTCCAACATTTTTTGCTCAGCCGACACCAAACTTGCTCCACTGCATGTTCAGACTGTTCTCCACACACGATCCAGAGGGATATTATTTATCAAAAATTAAGCCCACAGTGCATTAAAATGTTTTACCGTAAAAAGCTACAACAAATCCTTGCAAAATATATCTCGGATGTTCATGGAATAAAATGGCATGAGTGTGGCAGATTTCAGAATAGTAACTGTATCCTCATGTTAGCTATTGCAGTCAGTCAAAAATAGAGCATCTTCAAACAACAGTTTGTCACTTATGGAGCAATCAGTCTTTGTGAAAATAAATTACAGACATCTATATGTTGTGTAGATGAGGTATACAAATATTCTCAGAATTTTTGTCACTTTTTGACACTAGTTTGAAATTTGCCTTTGTACAGCCCTGCAGACTGACTGATTGAGTGACAACGTGAGTTTATCAGCTGACATGTAGCTCAACAGGACTGACTTGCTCTTGGAATCAGAAGTTGTGGGTTTGTGTCCTGGGTGATTCATGAGTAATGTGCTCATAACGCCCGATCCCTCGCTGTGCAGCAGCTTTCACTATCAGTACATTTGCTTTTGAAATTGAGATTTTCAAAATCAACTGTACATCTCTTTAGCTTCGGGAGAGACATTCTCAAGTCAAGAGTGCAACATGAGGCTTTGACTGACAGAACGGCGGGTGCAGAGCAGGTATAATTCTACTGCAGCCAATCGCAGTACATAGGAGCCTTGGTTCAGATCAGACAGTCGATGGTTCAGATGTCTCAAAGTAGCTCAGAGATATACTATACCTTATTTTTATTTATCATATCACACACACGCCAGCCTGATTTGTAGGCAGCTCTTGTGAGCCATAGAAAAATTCAAAAGGGCACTGGCCAGTCATTGAAGAGGCCTGATGTGCTGACTTTGAGTTGTATTACTGTTCAAACGAATGCCTTTTGACAAACTCACAAAACAATGTTCTGCCTACAGTCTTTCCCACACATAGACTTTACTTGGGCGGGCAGCCCAGATATATTAACAGCCGCCCAAGTACATTTGGAGACCCATTTATCTTTTTTTTTTTTTTTCTTTTATCCATCCGAGAGAACAATGCCATCCGCGATCAAATGATTCCTTGAAAAATCCAAAATGCGAGTTGTTTTTGGGCGACTTCACAAAACAGCCTGCTAGCGAAGAACGTCCCCAGAGCAGACACATACACGGAGAGAGAGAAAGACAGAGGAGGGGCAAGCTGGTGTGTGTGCAGTACGAGACGTTTAGGTGTTTGAGTGAGGAAAACTGGAGAACTAGCAAAGTGAGCATATTAAAGCTGTTTGCGAGTGAAGAAGTTGGATGATTTAGTACAATTAAAGTAAGAAATAACCTACTATAAATAGTAGGGTCCCTGCCATAGTCATTCTGTCATTCTGCAGGAAACAGTATGGTCACATAAGTTGACCATATAACACATATATAACAGTGATATAACACCATTAAACTTGGAAAATCTTATTTTCCATCATTAAAAAGCATCAATGTGCTCAAAACCTCCTCAGGCTATCTGCTGTATAGGAGGTTCCTGTGGTGTGAGTGTGACGGCTGAACCACGTACTGATGTTGACTTCTATTATTGTTCAAAAGAATGTCACAGCATAATGTTCTGTCTATATGCTCACAGTTATTTTTACATTCAATTTAATGTATTCTCAAGGCATGTTTTCTGAAGAAATACACAGTATGCATGCATGTATATACTATTATATAACAAGATGTAAACACATTTCTCCATTATTGTTGCCAGGCTCATGCTAAAGAAAACATGAAACCAGCCAGTCATATATGAGTCATAAAGCGATCACCACATGAGACACAGCTGCACAGTGTTTTGTAAGAGATTAAGTCCTGACATCTATATCTGTGGTTTTAAAGCAACGATCGCAGCAGCGTCAACGGATGTTTGGCCACCTCAAATCTCCGGAAGAGCTTAAATTTCTGAATACATTAGTCTGGGATTTTGAAAGGAGACGTGGGACCATTATTTCACGAGGAGCTCTTATTGTGTAAGAAATCCAATTATGCAACGCTGTGGTGTAAACACAAACCGAGGTGTCATAGCCCCTCAAAAAATAATCAGCCAGTTCACTAATATTCATATATTGTGATACAGACAAACCAGGCCCACTGCTGACATTAATATTTTATACTAAGCCTGCAACAAACAATCATTTTCATTATCGATTAACGGTAGAATAAGTATGATTTGTCAGTTGCTGTTTGTCAACGCACCAGAAAGATAGCAGATCGTTGAGTCTCATTCCCAGGACGTCAAAATACCAACGTTTTGGGTTAGCAAAGCATCACAAGCACAGCAAATTGAGAAAATAAGAAGGTACGGGCGGAGTCTCTGCCGGAAATGGTGCCACCACACACGTCTGTTAGGTCTTAGGTAATAAGGTAATGATGCATCGTTTTGAGGGAAAATCCTACATAGTTTAGCTATAGCTTTAATCTGCTGATTATTTTCACGATTAATCATTCAGTCAATAAGATGTCAAGAAATTGTGAAAATGCTTATCAAAATTTCCCAGAGCCCAAAAGTGATGTCTTCAAATCGCTTCTTTTGTCCAACTAACAGTCCAAATCTCAAAAATTCTTCATTTACTGCCATAAATGAGAAAAAAAAGCAGCAAATTCTTACTCTGAAGGAGCTGGAACCAGCAAATGTCTGACATTTTTCCTATGAAAATGACACACTTAATCCATTAGCAAAGTAGCTGGCAACTACTATTCTTTCCTTTGACTAGGGCTGGAAATCTCTTGGCACCTCATGATTTGACTAGGATTCAGAGGGATAGGATGTGATTATAAAACGATTATCGAAATCAGGGGGTGCCAGTCAGACTGTATTCATTTTCAGTTGCTCACACTCAGCCATCCTCACCATAATTCAATAAATAGCCTGGTTTAGAACATAAACATATCACACATGTTTACATCTGTTTCACCATCCAGTTGTTTCAGCTGTCAGGAACGAACAGACTGGTCTTGTAAAATTGTTACTGGCAATCATAATATCAAGAATTGGGTTATAAATTTCCTATTATTGACTTCTCTGCATCGATTCGTAATCTTTCAGGAGAGAATCACGATGCATTTAAGTAACGATTATTTCCCCCAACCCTACCATCGACTAGTCGATTAATTGATGAATCGCTGTAGCTCTATTTTACATCAATCAAAAAGTTCTCTTTACATAATGGAAGACCTTCATTATAAAAGAAAGCTACACACAGCAAAGGAAAAAAACATCCTATGATAATGTTTATACAGTAATTAACATGAGTTGTTGATCTCTAGAGGAAAAATGAACCAAAAGACGTAAATTTAAATTCCCCTGATCATTGAAAAGCCAACAGAATCCATGACAACAGAATGACTTAATGAACTATCCTCATTCTTCCGTCATTATGCTCACACTCTGGATCTGGCAGGATGGCGGAGGCCTTCACAATCACTGCATAATTTATACAAGAGGGTTAAAAGCCAATTGATGAGAGTGCTCAGAGAATGTGCAAAGTGGTCCCTCAACACAACTACAGAACTGCAGTCAAGGGTTTCCAAAGAGAAGGCAACCGAGCCCCAAATCTGACAGCTGTTCCGCTTTGAAAATCAAACTGAATAAAAGTAAGAGCCAGCAAATCAGGCCAGACATGGATTTGCTGAGGCTGAATAGCTGCGAAGTTAAATGCCAGGGACTCAGGAGATCAGGGCACCATAGCTGAGGGAAGCTTCATATTACCCCTCAGTCCCAGGAGACAGCTAACTTTTATGGGGCGATTTAGGCCTTTGCACCATGACAAACACACACTGTCAAGCAGGAAAACTGATGGAGGAAACTTTAGGAGGCCACCCTTACCGATTCACACTCCCTCAGCTTCTTCTGGGCGCTGTCGAAGTCGAAGTTCACGTAGAGACACTCCACAAACTCTGTGATCGGGTCCTTGTACGTGTATGACTCCTGCAGAAGCGACACAGAAACCATCGTTCATGTGTTGACTGAATCCTTGGGTCACATTGGGTAAGAATTATTCATCGAGCGCACCTGTTGAATGACTTTCACCAAGTCCTTGAGCACTTGTCTGCGCTTTCGTACATCCTTGTTGGTGATGACTGCAGTTGTAAGGTATCGCAGGATGTGTGGGCACATTGTCTGGATGGCATTCAGGTACCTGAAAAACACAAAGGCAGCACACAGTGGTACCAGTGTTAGTTGCCATCACAACGAATTTGGGTACACTCAGTTTTTCATGCTCCAAAAGGAAAAAGAACAACACATTTTTTTTAACACACAGAATTTGTGCAACGAAAACATGTGATTCATGCTGATTAATACCTCACTGGGTAGACCTGTAGACCATGACCTGTACAGTTTGTAACAGCAACAACCTTTGAGTTAAAAATACATTTAAGGTCAAGAAACTGACAACAGAACAGCAGAAAAGCCTTCAAACTAGTAAGGCCCCGATAAAGGTCACAGGTGAAAAAAAACAGTGTGTTCCTCAGATTTATATTTTTGAGTGACTTTTCTTTGCTAGACTGGAAACAAAGCAACTCACTGAGGCTGATAGAGGAAGAGCTCGATGATGTTGTCCCTGCCTTTAGGATGGTTGAAGAACACAAAGAGGGACCAGTGGATGAGCCAGGTCCTCTGCTGGAGTGACTGGAGAGGAGAACTCACGGACTGAAAGGAGAGACGACACAATTAAATGAAATGCTGCATCAACCAACGGTTTTAGAACAAGAATACCTGAATATAATTCACACAGAATTTCAGTGAAAGACCTTAGTGGTGAATTGCAAAGAGATCCACCAGAAAACAGGTAATAAGAACAGATAGTTCCAATCTTTGATTATGATTGGCTGAGCTGTGTTTATAGCTGTTGTAAAACACTCAATAAACACACACCTGTAACCACATTACATCAGTATTACTGCGCCAAATAAATCGTTTCAAAATGTCAGATTTTGTTGAGAGTTGCGATTTACTGGGTGGGATAAGCATTGAGGAGTAGCTTCAAATGATGGAGGAGGAAGATAATAAGAAAAGGAGACGCTATGAAATTAATGACTGAGAAACTGAAGAGCTGAAAAAGTCACAAAACGAAGCTGGGACACTTAAACAGACTATGGTCCTTTGTCGCCTGCCAGGATGAGAGCTGTCAGAAGTATGCAACACCATCATTCAACAAGTGGGGGGAAACAAAAAAACCCACAAAGATGCCGGTGAAAGAAACAAAAGAGAGTCTATTGGGATTTATGTTTGAGCAGTCAGGGAACCCTGCTGCGTCTCGTCGCTTTGCTGGAGAAATACCTCCACCACCAGCCTTTTATCTCCATCCACTGTGGACAAACTACACCTACAATCTTTGCTAAGTTAACAACGTGACTTTCACCAGCTTGAATGCATGAGAGATTACATCAGTGACGGGACATAAATGTAAATCGTCCCTACAACGAAAGATGGTGGAGCAATATTCTTCTTTATGCCACCATATAATGAGAAAACACACCTGTTCAGAGTCAAACACCTGTAATATAGCACGAGTTAAAAACTGCAGTTAGTGGCAATATCCAGATAAATATTAATAATCACCCCAATCTTTAAGGATGCTTTCCACTACGTCTGTGTGTTGCTTGGCAACCATTCTGCCAAATATTGCTGGACAATCACATTGCTTGGCGGAGGAATGATTGTTGGTTATCAAGTCTTGAATGTTTTGTTGCTGTGCATTTATGCCATGAAAAGCAGTGAGCCACGTTCCACGTCTTGCCTAATAACACCCAGGAGCTGGTCTAAAATCTCTGTAGACCTCAGCCTCTTATTGCTTTATTGACACGCTCATAGGTGTTGAGGCAAATAACCTACAAAGATCAGTAGGTCATCCATTAAACAAGTCACCTCAAACTCAAATAGATTTTGTGCCACTGCTGCTACTGTCATCTAACAGGAGGGCCACTTTAACTTTCAAGTGCTGAAAAAAAAAGACGCAATATTTCTGAAAATATTATATATTTTTTATAATTTTTAGTTAGCCGCGCACCTCAGCAACTCTTCTGTCACTTTGAATTGGAATTCAATATTCGTCAAGCACAGAATTAAGTTTTATTTCAAATAATAAAGGGATAATTTAAAATGTGTGAAACAACTAGGAATAGTTCAGGTGGGTTAGATAATTAAAAACAACAAAATAATTCTGCGGGCTGGGTTATATTATATTTTGGACATGATCAGAGGGAGCCGGCAGTTTGAGACCCCCGCATTAGATCTTCCACTGGGTACTTTTATTTGATTTCGGTCAGGATACTTTGATATCGGCTCTGACATCTCATAAAATAAGCTTCACTCTCAGTCTGAATTTACCAGACACTGCAAATGTCATTCGATGTTGCTCTGTGCCGCTTGATCCATCTCAGTTTATTTTTATATTCCTAATCCAATTGACTATAAAACTAGTATTGATTACATCTGTAAAAGAACAAGCAGTTTTGTTTCTTAAAGTGCTTTTCACTTACATTGTTGTCAATAGTCTCCCTTAGTCGAGTGAGATCCTCCATGGCTGCTTCCCAGTTCTGCATCAGGATCTCTGAGGCCAGTTTCCCCCACAGAGAGCTCAGGGCATTCCTGTCTGTTGAGGGAACCTGAGCAGAGAGCAACAAATTCGGTGCATCATAATGTGACTGAGAAGTATTCTGGAAGCAACAATTCATTAAAAAAAAACATAGATGAAGACCATTAAATCTATTGCTGCTTGTGAGGAACTTCTGCTATTCATATGTGGTTATTCTTACCAGGACACGGAAGAAGTAGAGGTACTCTGCAGCTCCAGAGTAGTTACCGCACTCGTACTGGAATTTGGCGTACCTGTACAGAGTGTCCAGGTATTCTTGTCGAAACTAAGAAATGAAAAACAAAGGACATATAAACTTAAATTAAAGCACACTGAAAACTGACCAGAAACCAATTATACAGAAATAACATTTGGCTTTGACTGAAAGGTTTGACATTTCTACCTGCAATTAACTGGCAAAGGGTCATTATAAAATGTGTGGCTGTGGTATGGCTTCAAATAGTCTTTAGCCTTGGAGTGCAGTCAGACTAACCCACTGTTTTTCAAACTGCGAGCACTTTGCTTCCTTTTCTTCAAAGAAAACTAATTGTGAGAGGCTTCAAGGCTGACAGAGTGGCTGATTAGGGAACGTGTCTGCATCTTTCATCTTGTTAGTCAAAACAAAGCCTTTTTTTCACACTAACAAGTCCTCTTTTTATAGTGCACAAAATGTGAACAGTCTTATTATGTACTGACAAATCACAAGAAGAAGTGTAATTTATCTGAAGATTATATAAAAAAAAGGGCAAAATAAAGAAACAATTGGCAGAGGAGTTTCAAGTAGTTACTCTGATCATTGAGTCAGTAATGAGCACTTCGGTGGGTGTTGTTGGATGTTTTAGGATTCTGAGATTTGGATAACAGTCCTGCTGGCTCACAGTGGCAGCTGGTTGTTATGGAAACAAAAGCACAGGCCTGGGCACTAAAACAATAGTTATATGTATAATCAGCAGACTCCTCATCAATTGCAATCAGAAATTTGATCAATAAAATGTTGAATAGTTTCACAGTCTATCATATCCCTTCATAATAGATAGCCAATCCGGTTGTGTCCTGCACAATTTACATGTACCAAAACAGCATAAACAGTGAGGAGTGAGAAAATTAGTGCAGATGAAAGGAAGGAGGAAACTGTTAATAAAAAAGGACGGGTCAGTTCACCTGTATGGTGGTTTTTTGTTGTTGTTTTAAGTCTATTATATACATATGTGCCTTGATAAATAAAGTGATTAAATTCAAAGCGAAGTGATTAAATGAAACATTTTTTCCCTGGTCTTTCTTAAGAACAGGTCACTAAAAATTATTGGTAATTATCAATAGACTGAAATTATACATTTTAACCAGATAAAGGTTTCAGCTATATCAAACTGCCATACAAAAACACACTGTGAAACCAACCTTAAAAGATTAGTGCAGTGCACTTTTTATACAATAAGAGGAATAGAGTGAAGAAGACACATTAAACATCAAAACTTACATTGTGTTTCTCTGAAAGATAGTCGAAGAGCATCCTCCCATCTCTGATTGAGAATGAAACAAACAGATCAATAGGTGTCAGAGTTACCGTCCACACAGTAATATACTACTGCCAGTGCTATCATACAGAATTAGTCAAGTATTTGAGAAAGATGCATTTCTTTGACAAGTTTGTCTGACCTTGTGGACTGCATCTGTCGAGTGGTCTCTGGGTCTTCAAACATCTTGACTATTGGCTCCGTCTCTGACTGGAGCTGCTTCAGTTGGGCTACCACTGTACTCCTCTTCTCCCTCAGAGCTGAAACGGGAAATATTCTCACATTTACCTGATATTGTTACATAAGTGGTGGTTAATACTAAATAATGAGGAAAAACAAAAACAGCGGACCTTAATGATTTAACATTTATTCAACTGGTTGGACTATTAACAGCAACACACAGCAAACTGTTTTCTACAAAGTATTTTCTGGACAGTAACCAAACACTTTCCAGATTATGGTGTTTACGTGAAACCTAGAATTCCATAAATAAATCAGAATAACAGCCCAATTAGAATAAAATTGGAAGAGACTGGCTTGATATAGCCAGATTGGAAGGAATATTCAATAAGATTGAAAGGGGAGGTGTAAACATTTAATCATCTGTTCAATGGCTTATTCCAGTTCTTTCCCTCTGGTTGGAATGAATATAATCTTTCTGTGCATGTCTGCCTGATGTGTGGGTAGATGACGTGTCACAACATGGCAGGGGCAACACATGACTGTAAAAGATACAATTTTTCTGTTAGAAAATGATACTAGAATTATTAAAGAAGCCAATACTGTTCCCAGGATACAGTGTGGGTCCATCTTGAAAATTACCAAGCGGAAACACTTATTTTACTGGCAGGTTGGCAAACCAGAATAACATGCTCCTCTATGTCTGTTTTATTTCCGGCAGATTAGACATGTCACAGCAGGCAGACCCACTTTCCACTTGTAAACACAAACTTTACTGTATCACTTTATTTTGCATCCATGTAAACATCCATGTGTGAATTTGTAATCAGAATGCTTTCAATCAGATTGAAGAAATATTGTTCATGTAAACACAGCTGTTGATCAACACACTGTTCAAGTGGCTGTTCAGTGTTAGGACATCACAGGCACAAGGCTATAAAACAAGAGGTCTGGTATTCTTTGCTTTGATTACACGCTTTACTTCATGACTGATTATCTGCTTCCACTTGCACATTGGGTTGACACAATATGTGAAATAAGTGGATAGTCTAAATATTACCACCTCCATTTTTATTACATCTTCAAAACCCAGGAGACATATTTATCTTTCATGTTTGAAAGCTAGATGATATGACTAAATTAAATGCTAACGAATCAGGTCAAACTATTAAACAGCTGTCTTTCTTACAGTGTGGAATCTCCTTGTCCGCGTACAGGTTTTTGTACACATCCATGGCGAAATCCACCATGTTTGTGTCGCTGAGGAGGTCCAGCTTCCCCTGAAGAAGTTCCTTCTCATTGTAGATCTGTTACGTTGCAAAAACAAAATACATTTACTTTCTTTTAGGACACACACACACACACACACAAACCACACTCAATTCACAAAACCTGAAGCAAACAGAAAAAGGGTAATAACATCGTGACTAGAATGACACATCCATGAAAACAGCTCGTCCCATTTAGCCGGTTGTAACGAACGTTAATCCTGTCCGTTAGTGAAGCTAACGCTCTAGTTAGCAAACGCTCCAACAACAACAACGTTAAGTTAGTTTTCCGGATTCGCAACAGTTTCCTGCTACTGCATCTAAAATATATAGCAACACTGGCTACATTATAGAAATAAAAGACTAAAATAAACGTATAGTTAAGCTAGCGTCTGTTGACAGCTGAGGGGCTGAGCGCTAGCCAGCTTTGACGCATCGGTGCTAGCTACAACGATGTTTTCAGCTATAAATGCCCCCTAAGACACAGCTACATTATATTTTTATTTCATGCGACCCCAAAGCAGTTGTACCTCTTTCACAGACAGGAACTCCAAGAGAGGAAAGACCAAATGCCGGTCCAGAAAATGTGCTATCTTGGTTGTCAAGTCGTACTCCGCCATCTTTACTGGCTTCAAAAAGAAGCTTTATTGACAAACATCATGCAGACGGAAGCTAGTGGAGCTGCGTCAACTAATTTTCCCGCCTTGACATGAAAACATTAGAACATAAATGTAGCAAATAATAAGTGTTAAAATAAAAAGGAAAAGAAAAGGCAAGTAAGAATCACAAATGAGCAAAATGCATTAAACAACACAGACTTACTATACTATCTTTGCCTGACATTAAACTCTATCCTAACTGGCATAATTGAATAAATTATCAAAAGACTAATTACAGTAATCTGTCAACTATTCTCCTTCTAATAAATGTGAATATTATATTTACCTTATGTAATGGCAAAGCCATTACTGTAACATCAGATTAACAACAGATGAGGTGTTTTTTTTACATATCAAATTATGTGTGATCCAACTGTGATGAAGTAGAGCTGCAACAATTAGTCATTTAATCAATTAGTTGATTGAAAGAAAATTAATTACCAACAATTTTGATAATCAATTAATTGTTTCAGTAATTTTTTCAGCAAAAATGTCAAACATTTTCTGGTTTCAGCTTCTTAAAAGATAAGAATTTGTTACTTTTCTTCTGTCATTGTGTTTGTTTCTTAGTCATTGTGTTTGTTTCTTAGTCATTGTGTTTGGACTGTTGGTTTGACAAATGAAGCAATTTTAAATTGATGAGCATTTTTCACAATTTCTTGCTATTCTATAGACTAATAAAGAGAGTAAGTGGCAGATTAATCAATAATAAAAATATAATTAGTTGTTACCCTAATAGAGATAGACAGACAGCCAGGCAGACAGATAGAACTATAAACAGAAGGGACATTTTTAAGCACCACTCAGACATCGTGGTGAGTTGTTATATTGAATGAAAGTCCTTGCTGACCCTGTCTGCTCAGTGGAGTGTTTTTTTTATTCTTAGATTGGATACCGTTTTTGGGAACCAGTAACATCAAAGAATGAAACCCAAATAACCCTGAAAATGTCACAGTGTCCCTGAAAGTGCTTTAGCCACATGAATGTACAATTGGTTTGAGAGCTCAAGCTGTGGATTGGTCCGCATTAGAACAGATTCAGATTATTATCCCCTGAAGCTATTACAAGAGCTCCAGACAGCCTGGAACGTGGTGCTCAGAATATCTCTGTCTTGGCACAAATGCACACAAATATACCACCCAAATAAGCAGATGTATACAGATATCAGGAAACAAAAACATATTAATGGTGGACTTGTTATTATCCTGGTCTGGAAAGTTGTTAGAAAGGCATCTCACATCAACATTTAGATCAAACATATGGATGGAAGGACACTTT
>JAJHUR010094135.1:0-21037 GCA_027495735.1 Lutjanus campechanus | reverse complement strand
CACACACACCTGCCCTCCACCTCGTCCCTCCCATGCGGAGAGGGCCACCCGCAGACCACACGCCATCACAAAAGAGCGAGGATGGGGCGGCATTTTATCTCCCCTCTTCCTCCCTGCCTCTCCCTTGCTGTCTGCTTCTTAAAGTGCGGGCTTCACCAGCCCCCCTGCAGAGATCATTCATCCACACGCTAACACACACACACACACACGCACACACATACAGTGGGCTTTTTTTTTTTTTTTGAACGCTAATTAGTGCTCAGACCGCCTGCCCAATTATTACCAGCCGTGCTCTAATTAGGACTTATTTAAAGTGCTCGTCAATTAGTCTTTAACATCATTGTCTGCCTGAGGGAGCTGGACCGGTTAACACTTCCTGAACCAGAGGCAGAGCGCAGGGGTTCACACGCAGCAACAGTTTGGGTCCAGCTCAGCACAGCGTCAAAAATAACAGCTAAAGGGCTGTTCCACAACACTTTAGTCAACATGTGGAACGCTGGAAAAACGGTTGTGCGGTGTCTTCTGTGGCTCTGGCGGGAGTTTTGTCGAGTCAAGAGAAATGAACACTGATCATGTGATTGATTGTTTTCAGGGTTGGGCTTGGAGACGACAAAAAAAACCTGCATTACAAACTGTATTTAGGAATACATGAGCATTTACCAGGCAGGGAGGCACCAGGCACTTTATTTCTCAAAATGCACTTCATTGCACTGTGCTGCTACTGTGTGTGAATGTAGTTGTGTTTTAGTTGTATTGTTGTTGATTTTAAAGGAATTTTAGATGCATATTTTTTATCTTGTGTTGCACTGCTATGGGCAGTCATGACGGAGCAGCATTTTGTTTTGTTTTTTAAATATGCAAGTACACAAGAAAATGAAAATAAACTAAATCTTGAATCTGTATCCAAAGTTCCTAATTTGACTGTTTCTTGAACCCTGAATAGCAACGACTGTAATGCTGCATTCACATTAAAGGTAGGAATAAGAAAACTCAAAACTGTTGTGTGACTGCAGTGTCAGATGTGTGCGGTTTAAAAAAATATAGCACTGTGTCCATTAAATTTGGGTTTAAATGCTTTGACAGACAGACTTAAGCTCACTCTTGCATATAATTAAGCAACAAGTTGGATACATGTGAGCCTTCACAAAAAAGTTTCTCGGTTTGAGTGTTGATATAAATGCTATTTGCCAGTTAGAAACTAATAATTAGGATAACTCCGATATGACATGAATACATCACAAAAGTCTGGATACTTCAGCCTCTGCTGCATCAATTTAACCACTGTTATTTAAGTCTGCGCCCTGTGAATCACTGGAATTCCCTTTTAATTATTAGCACAGACTGAATGGCAACATAGCCCTTGTGGCTTGAGAATCCGCAGTTTCTGAAAACCTTTCAAAGTCGGTTGAATCTACTCCAGAACACAATGTTGAACCCGAGATCAAGGTTGTTCTTATTTTTCTAAAACCCAACACATTAGAGATTCTTATTTTTCACAAGAGCGGAATGATACACAATGGAAAGCTTTAGGTTACTTGCGTAACCCTAATTCTCCGAGTAGCACTAGTAGTTAGATTCTCACAATAACAATACGCTCCTTTGCACATTCACAGAAGCTCTTATGCCACAGACTCACAAGTCAGTTTCCAAATTCTTTGGAGACTTTTGTTGCTAAAACCATGTGGAAACACTTAGAAGGTTTAAAGCCCTTTATATTGTGGTGGTAACACTGTGTGCTTACTACTGAGTAAAACGGAGGGAGAGTGTTGATTCCGGTAATACGTGTCCTTGTATTGGTTTGTTAGCAGCCGTTCAAGCAATTTAGAAATTCACAATAGTCTAGTATCGGGGAAAATTACCTATGGTAAAGGCAGGCGGGCCGCTATCTCTAGCAGCTAGCATCTGGTGACGGAGGTGTCCTCTTTGGTCTGAGGACGGTTAAGCTAGTTAGCCCAGACACAGATAGACTAGTTTGTTATTTCAAGTGATGACATGTTACGCGTTGTGTTAAGGCTGACGGCCCTGATGGAAACGTCATGACTGCCAGCCACTCAAAGCCAGCATGGTCTCACGATACCAAACAATCAAGAGATCTCGCTGCTGACCGATTGTGTTGATTTCTATAACAAACCTACGCCCCTTAGATTTTTTCCAAGGAGACACCTTACGAAGGGCTGACCTTAAGACTCTGGCCTTGCAGGTTTTTTCTCTGAATTGTTTACAACCAGTTTTAGCCACAAAAGCTGGAACATTGTCCTCAGTCTTCACAAATTGTTTTGAGTGTGACATGTGAGTCTAGGGTGAGTGTAATGGTAAGAGAGCTTCTGTGAATATGCGAGGGGGTGTACTGCATAGTGAGACATCGAAATGAATGCTGTGAAAGAGAATTTTTTTTAAAAACTGAGACCAAAAGGACTGT
Organism: Lutjanus campechanus; assembly: GCA_027495735.1. NCBI lineage: Eukaryota > Metazoa > Chordata > Actinopteri > Lutjaniformes > Lutjanidae > Lutjanus > Lutjanus campechanus. The sequence goes on along the minus strand of JAJHUR010094135.1, from coordinate 18,618 downwards.
TTGAATTGAGTTGAGGTAGAAATCACTCACAGACGCTGACATGTGGTCCCTGTTGATGAATTCTTTCAATACCATAACTTGTCATTATTGATGTGTCTGTTGTTTGTCTATGAATGTACAGTGTCTTATTTCTCTGTGCCTTTTGTGTTTGACACGTTCCCTGAGGGGCTGGTAGGCAATCGTTCACCGACGTGTTCGGTTTACAGCTGTCTCACAGATGAATCAAATACTTTTGTTCAGTTCTTTTGCATTTACAGTTTAACAAGCTGCATTAACACCCTCCCATAATGTCAGCTTCTGTTTGTTGGAAAACCAGCAAATATTTGAAACCTGAAGGAGCTAAATGCATTTAGCGGTCTACCCCAGAGTCTTATTAGATTAATATCAGGACAGCACGATAACTTCAGAAAATGTGAAGATACTCATACGACGGCTTGTGCAACATTAAAATATTTTGTTTTGATGTGAATTTCTTCTTAAAAACAAGTTCTAGTTGCTCAAACTGCAGGGTCTAATACCCAGTGTATCCTTGGGCTGAGACACTGACATTTTATTCATGTTGCTATATTGCTATAAAACTGACTTTCTTTCTTTTTTTTTCTCCCCTGGAGTATCATCCATTTATGCAAATCTACTTCCTGCATTGTTAAGTGAAATCGGAATCTGAATATTTTTCTGCCATCAGTTAAAAACATTTTCTACGTGTCAGTGTGTGTCAAAAGCTCACTGAGGAAAGAGCCACTTGTTCGCTTGTCTATGATTGAGGCTGCTGCTGTTTAACTGATACTTCAGACATGACTGGTTCAAAAATAACGCTAATAACGAGGCTAAGGTTGCTATAATCCGTGTCACGCGGGGTCGTGGGGAGTGCATCAGATAGTTGTAAACTCTGTTCCCTCCTCCCTTCCTCCTCACAGCAGTAATCTGTCTGTCAGTGTGTTGCCAGTGGCTCCCTGTGGGCGGCTGTCTGTTTGAGGCTGTTTTAATTAATTTCCAATCAGAGCAAAGTAAATTCATTAAGCACTCACAGCTCTGTTTGAAGACACACACACACAACGAACATACACAAGCATGAACTGTATGCTGCAGCAGCGTTTACATGAACCTGTGAATGTGATATGCACTAATAACACTGTGTCATGTCTTTACATGTATGTATTCAGTTGCATGGCTTCACTCGCAGTAAATAAAAGAAATACTGTTTACCAGCATTCAGATGGGAAACAAACAGCATAAAAATGTGACACCAACTTTGAACAGGATACAAAAAGGAGGCTCGAAACAGAAAAAAGAGAGGATATACTGACTGTGACCCAGAGGAAAAGTAAAGGTAAGGTTTGTGTCATATCAAGTTTGCCTCCAAATTTAAATTTACTGAATATACTGTATGTACATTATGTCTTAATATTCTGAAATCAACTGCATGTAAAAGGGGTCACCTTGACCCTTTAAAAAACAGGATTTTTCATTAAAAAAAATTTTCATTATGCCCCAATACCTACATCAACGTCTTCCAAAACAACCCAGCAGAAAAACTTGTCTTAAGGGGAATGATGCCTCTTTTCATGTCAGTGTGTCACAATCAGTGTTGATGGTAAATGTAGTCAATTAAAGCAACTAATTTCTCAGTGCGTGCTGTATTAATCAAGTTATCCTGCTTGCAGAGCTGTGCCAGCAGTGCATACATGTACCAGCACATGTTCCAAATACTCATCTAGTCTACCTACCCAGCGTTGAAGACAAGAAATCCAAGCTGAAACAGCCTGATTTGTTCATTTTTAACAGGAAGTATGTTTTATTCAGCTGCAACTAGCGAACAAACTCATGAACGACTCTTTTGGTTGAAAAAGATGAAACTGAAAGTCGCAACAACAAATCTCTCTGCTACTTCAGCACCATGGATTTATTAACACAGCGCAGTTAAGCTGCTGATATTTCAGAGCCATGGTCGTGGCCACAGATTCTAACTTGCACAAACCTCAGTCACATAAAGGATCAGTGAGTCAGTCAGACTAACACCTAAACCACCCCTCTGCTGCTGCACCCTCTGCTACTAGGGGATGGAGAGGAAGAATGGCGGGTTAACAAGGGGGATGCATTTTGGTAATTTTGCTAACGAGGGGAATGGCATCCCCTCTCACATCTACGTCTGCTGGATGTCGTCTTCAGTGTGTGAACAAACAATCATTGCTGACATTTCCTGGTGAAGATGAGACAAATTTTTATCCCGATGGCAGGGCTAGACAAAAGGTCAGGAGGTCACCGAGATCATTAGGAACCAGAGACATCCACCTTAAAAATTTAATTGAAATCTGTGCCTGAACTGTTTGACAGACCAACCAGCTTGGCATGAGACACCCGACAGAACTTCAGTAGCTTGGGCTGAAATTTGAACATGTGCAAACCTGAAGGAATGTTCACACACAGACGGCTGGATGCAGAGTGTAGGTGGGAGGAGGCTGAGGGTGGAGGCTGCTTTGGTTTAAAAGGAGGATTTATCAGGTCTAATCTCTCAGCAAACAGATCAATCTACTCTTAACACTTAGATACACACACACAGTATGTATATTTAGCTCAGTGACTCTCTCTCTTTAGCCTTGTCCTTGTCAGAAGAAGTGGCAGAGGGAGAGAGAGAGAGCGGAAAACAATGTTGTCAAGCGAAAGAGAAGAAGAAAGAGAAAGGCAGGGAGTCAAAGAAGAAGAATGATTGAGGAAGCGAGCCTGGAAGAGAAAGAAGAGGAGGAGGAGGAGGAGAGTCTTCTTAGAAGGCTAAAAGGATTAGTCCTCTCATCTCTCCTGGATCACAATGTTTCCTGGGCTATGTTTGATCAGCGATCGTGTGTGTGTGTGTGCGCGCGAGTGAGAGAGTGTGTGAGATGTTTGCTCTGATATTGACGCTGCCTCATTCTGATCCTATTACACGGCAATAAACGTCAGCTACCAACATGGGGATTACTGAGTGTGTGAGTGTGTGTGTGGAGATGTGTGCAACACTCATGGTTTTTGGCTGGACCTTTTATCCTCCTTACAGAACCACAGTCTCCCTCTGTCGCGCGCGCACACACACACACACACACACACACACACACACACACATATACATCCTTTGGTTTGTATTACTATCCATGTGAGGACTGGAGAAGCATGATGTTTACCACAAAATTAAACATTTAAGTAAAAGAAAAGAAAATTCTGCCAAACTAAAACAGAACATCAGAACCATGAGCTCTTTATATCACATAATAACAGATACCTGCTTCATTTCAGCTCGCAGCAGGGATCTAAACACACTTTCAACTAGAAGAGCACTCAGAGAGCACAGACCTCCACCAAGGCCAACAGTCCACTCTTCTGTGATATGCAGATTTGCAAGTGCAAACTGCATGGTCAATATTATTGCTTGTACTCGTGAAGCGTAAAGTTCAAACATTTGTCCTTAATATCTCTGACTGGTGGCGTTTATTGCAGATAAATCACATTTGGATGTGAGTAAAATTAGTTGTGTAGTTTCCATAGCCAAACCTTAGTTTTAGGAAGAAAAAAAAACTCTTGTTACGATTATGTCAATGTTACGATTGTCTTGGTTCTCCAATGAAACTACTGTCCCCGATACATGTGTCAGCTACCCCAGAGGATTTCTGGTACCCTGAAATTGTGACTTGGATATGGAGTAATTGTACTGCTGCAATGGCTGAACTTTTCTACTATTTACTGGATTTTAAGATATGGCATCCACCAAGACCAAAGGACCTATCTCACAAAAGAGAAACTTAATTTTTCTACCCGTTCTGTGATTTGGATAAGTTACAAAATCTAATGGTTTCTTCCTTGGCTCTTACAACACCCTTCCACCAAGTTTCACAAAAATTGGGCCAGTGTTATTACATGACTTTTGTCTTGTTACATCGTTTTTGACTTGTTATGTTGTTTTTATCTTATTATGTCTTTTGCGTCATTTTCATCCTGTCATGTTTTACATATTTTTTTCCAGCGACATCTATTACGTGGTTTTGTCTTATTACATCGTTTTCATTTAGTTACGTGTTTTACATCATTTTCGTCTCGTCACATCTTCTGTCGTATTTTATTTAATTTTTGTCTTATCACATCTTTTGTTGTTTTCATACTGCTACATCTTTCAAATAGTTTTCGTCTTGTTATGACTGTAATGTCAATTACACACCAAGTAATTGTCTTTACTATGTGTTATTGTCCCATAACCATTAAGGTTAAAATCAGTCTTGATGTTAGGAAAGTGGTGCATGACACAACATAAGAGTAATCAGTAAACTAAACTAAGTAAAAAGTTGTCAGAAAAACAGAAAAGATACCTGAAAAATCTACTTAAGTACAGTAACTAAATTTAAGTATTTGTACTTAGTTACTATGTCCAACCCAACCTCCTTCCTAACACGTTTTGCAGGGCTTAAGAGAGCATTTATTACTCGCATAACCACAAGAGGTCACCTGTCAAGAAAACTTTTTTTTACGCATGTAAACAAATGGTTGTTGGTGTTGTTTGTCTAATGAGGACAGTCCACCATGTCAACAAACAGAAATAACCATGAAAAAAGATCTACAGAATGGATAAAAAATGAAAATGGATGTGAACAATAAGCTCCTTCAACATGAGGACTTTTGATTGTCATGTAATACCGGATAACTCATTGTCTGGTGATCAGTTTTTGAGAAGCTTGACTTTCTGTTGCACTCTGCTCTGCACAAAGACCAAACAAAAGCACAAAAGCCACTTGGTGGAAGTGACATGAAGCCGCCGGGTCCAGCTGGATATAGATTTTACACTAAAATCTGATGTTTGTCAGGGTGGGGACGCCTCTGAATAAACATTTAGACCGTAAAACAGAATCGCACCAGAGTAATGAACAATTATCATGAGAGTATTTTTAAGAAAAGGCCAGTATTGGCTCCAGTATGTTTTAAAGCACTTGGTATAATGCTTTTCTACCTTCATCAAAAGAGAAATGGGCCCTTAAACCAATCCGTCCATCGTCACGCTCACTCCTATCCCTCCCTCCTTCCTTCCTTCCTTTCTCTCCTTCTTTCTTTTCCTTCACACCATCCCTCCCTCCCTCCTCTCTCCCTGTCCACCCCCCCATCCCTCCTATTGCCTTTCTTTCTTACAGAAAAATCTAAAAGGCTGACATGCAAATGGGGCTTATTAAATCCTATTAGGCCGTCTGTCACAAGCCAGCAAAGAGAGGGAGAGCGAAGGGGGGAGGAGGAGGAGGAAGAGGAGGAGGAGGAGGAGGAGAAGGGGGGGGCAGAAACGAGAGACATTATGATTTGAGCGAGGGAGAAACAGAGCGAGATAAACTGGGAAAAAGAAGGTCTGGTGGAAAGAAAGTGGTGAAAGAGATGCTTTTTACTACCAGCTCCTAGCCACTGCGTTTGTGCAGATATCTTCTGTGCACGAAATTAAGATCATGATCGATCACTTTTATAGGATAATTGTGACCCCAATTCATGCTGAATTGGCTCTATAGAGTCCATTAATTTCTCCAGAAAATCTCTGGTTTTACACGCTGCTACAGGTTATCATGTGAGTTTTTAATATACCCATTTTATCGTATGAAACCAGAGTTTGACACATAAACGATGGAGGCTTTTTAGGCCAATTTCTGATCAGGTATAAAGGGAAAAAACAGTATCCTCTGAATGAAAAGCAGCAGCTATCCAGTTCAGTTTGACTATGTTTCAGTTCTTGTGCACACTCACAAAGTGGAGACATGAAGGAGAGGAGGTACTGCTAACGTCTTTGTGTCTGTATCACTGGAATCATCAGTGATTTTGAAAGAAAGCATTCAAACCTTTTCAGGCTCGAATCAAGCCTCTCAGCACAGGTTTTATACATGAAAGTGGTTCTCACAGAGGACGTGCTAATTGGAATTGACAGTAATGAAACACAAAGCAGGTGCTCGTGATACACAGAGAGGCACAGGTAGAAGGCCGGCGTGAGGTCAATACGCAGTGGTCTTTGTTTTTAGTCATGTCAGAAAAAGTAAGGCTTTTTGACTTGTTGTACTTTAACAAAAGCGGTGTGCCTTGAATGTCTGAATGAATCAAAATCCGACAATATTTTTCTCTGCTGTTCCAGCTCCCTATGTTAGTTTTCCATTCATTGCATACAATAAAAAGTCAAACTCTTGAAACTTGTTGGAGTTGTGTAACCTGTGGGGCCGCGGCTTTTTGTTTGAAATTGTGTTCAAATGTGAAGGAAAAAGTTAAATATTCAAACTGCGATGACTTGTTCCAATTCAAAGACCAGTTTAATGAACAATTCTGTTATTTTTGTTAATTTACTCTATTAATGTGCCATATACATTAAATCAGCCACCACCGCTTTTGGTGCAGACACAAACTGATAACTTGAAGCCTGACAAGATGGATTCTTGTGTGAACTCACAAATCCAGCTGCCTCGCAAGGTACAGTAAGTCACTTGAGGAAGTCAAGAAAGTAATCAAAACTCCTTGTCCAGGAACTAGTTCAGTTCAGTCTGGACCAAAGTGATCAACCAGCCAGCCAACTGACCGTCATGACAATCCCCCAGAATGGCTGAAATACATCCAAGAACTCAATAAATACGTCCCCTAAAATGATTGTTAATAAACTGTTGCTTAGAGCCACAAATACAAAGGTATGGCCTGTGTAAGTGCAAACAGACTTCAGTGGAAATCTCCTTTACAAACAGAGACGATTGACAGTATGAATTTTTAACAAATCAGTTTTTATGTGTGCAGCTAATAGAAAAGAAACTTAAAGTCACTGCATCGATGAAAAGCTCAAACCACTTCATTACTCCAGCAGCAGAAAGAGGAGACAGACTTCTGAATTCATAATAGCGTGCTGTAGATTATTTAGATAACAAGCCCTTATTGGTACACCTCTCTTTGAGACATCACAGAGGTAGTAGGACGTATTTAACAGTTTAAGTGAAATTACCCTTAATTAGATACATTTTCTGGTAATTAACACGCGAGCAGACCTGTGACAGGTTAATGATGGAGGATGAAGATACTGAAAGTTACAGTAAAATTATCACCTTGTGGAAGTGTAATTTATATGACTGCTTGGCGTACTTTTCACAAACATTAAATCAACCAATTTTAAGCACCATCAGAGTTTTCTCTCTGCTCTTAATCACGGTTCTCATTGTCTTTTCCTGGCACGACTGGCGCTGGCGGGACAAAGTCGTGTACGTGAGCTAAACACTTCATGTAATCTGAATTTGCTCTGGGAAACATATTACAGGTTATTACTCCTCTCCTCCTTGTTCTCCCTCTCATCCCTCACTTCTCCTCCTCTCTGCTGCTCCTTCGCTTTGATTTTCTTTTTCAGTGATGAGACAGAGAGGAAGAAGGCCGCCTTTCTCCTGCCTGTCAATTATCCCCCCTGTCCGTCTCTCCGTCCGGCTTAATTGGCGTTTGGGAGACGCTAGCGCCGTCCCAGCGGGCTCGGCCAGAACAATGGAGGCCCATATAGCTGACCGGCCCTCGGCTCAGCCCAAATTGAATTGGAAATCTTCCATCTTCTCTTTAGCATAACAAAAGGGGTGCAGGGTTTTTAGACAAAGGGCCCGTTTTAATGGAGAAAATCAATCTCTGGGAGGAAGCGGCCGCATTGTCTCCCATCAGCTGTACAGGTGTGTCTCGCCCACGGTGGCCTTAATCAGAGGTGGCAGGGGAGAGATCTGGAAGCTACATCTCTGTCACTGTGCAGGAGACTGGCAGTTGGGGTGGAAGGAGGAAGAGGAGCATGTGTCTGTGTGTCTGCTGTGGTTCAAACATGGACACTGAGAAAGTTACAGGTTTACATCCCCTGTGGACTGGACCGAATCTCAGCACAATGAAGTCTTCTTGATGGCTTCGGGATGGCCAGATGTGTGATTAACACATTTTCAAACTGAGCAGATTGAGTGTTCAGCGCAATGCCCAAAACTCAAAGGAGAGAAACCTACTGCTGACACTGGACGCGTCAAATCTTTACACTTCATCCCCCACGATCAAGACCTTCTAGTCTGGATGGAAAACACTCGACCATCAGCAGACGTCGTACAAACACTCGAAGAAAACACCCTTACCCTAAAAGACTTGTGACTTGACCCTGAAGACCAGTGCATTGAGACTGGCAATGAGAGTTGTGACTTTACATAGAACGGAACTGACAGACTTTAGACTAGATTGGCGACTTGTAAATTGACCTGAAGGGCTTGAGACTTGATGGATTTGAGACTTGCCCCAGAAAACTTGAAATGTGGTGAACATCATCCTGCCCACAAAAACTTGTGACTTGACCTGAATTACTTAAGACCTGACTTGGCCTTCCCTTAACCAAATTGGGACTTGACCCAAAAGCATTGAGGTTGGCACAGAAAGACTTCAAGCTGGACTTGGACACACTTAAAATGACTTGAGACTTGATTTGGATTTGCCCCAAAATTAGGGATGCTCCATCTAATACTCAAGATTATAGTATCGGTACTGGACATGAAAAAGTGGGACTGAGGCGTCCCTAGCCCAAATACCTGTGACTTTACTGACAGTCTTACCCTAAAAGAACTTCTCCTTAAAAGAACTCAAGTTGTAAATACAATCACTGATGACTCTTTCAGGGAATTTTTGTGACAGTAAAATACAAAAATGTTTGCTTTGAGTCGTCAGTGTCAGATTCTCCGTGTAGGGGTTTTACTGCTCCTTTATCAGGACGTGATGGCTGAAAGAATCTTGGAGTCTTGCTCACTCTATGATATGCTGCTACGCTGATGTTCAAAAGAGGAAGAGTCTATTGAAAAGAGGGATATAAAAATCCCCTCAGCTCAGCTTCTTCCCCGTCTTCTCTTGAAGGAGCCAAAAAAAAAAAAAGAGAGAAAAAAACAAACCTGCCGCCAAGAGAGAAGATTTGGAGAGACATGGATTTGGTGGCTGAGATTGTTGTCAGACTACAATGTTGAGAAGGTACAAGTGAACAAAGTGGATCGCCTGGAGCTGAGAGGATACTGTGGATTACAGTGGCAGAGAGCTCGCTGTCCTCCCCGCTCTGCCTCTCACATGTGCGCACACAGCTTTATTATCAGCTGAAGTGAGAAATCAATCAGGGAAGCTTTCATTCGTTTTTCAATAATTAGAAACTGACCAAAAAACACCATGAAAAATCATAAATAGGCAACATGAGGCAGCACAGTGGCTCAGCAGGTTAGGTTAACTGGAAACTCTACATTTCAGGTTTGAATATATGTATTAAGGGCTGACTCACCATACACGACGCTGAAAACACCAGGCGCTCTTCTGAAAACACCCAGCTGGGAGTGCTTGAGAGCGCTTTGGAGTTTGCAGCGCTTTGGTTGCTATGATACGGAACATCCGCAGAAGTAACGGTTAATTTATGTGTTGCAAGCACCTAATTTCGCAGAGAGTTGTTGTCGTCGACAAAATACTGAATGCAAAAAATGTTGGCACAAGGTAGAGCGCTTTGCTCTGGTCCTCGCTCTGGATGAAGGGAAGGCTGGAGCGCAGAGAGCAAAAGGACGGACGCTCAGGTTAATGAGGGTTCACAAGATTTTTGTGGGCGAGGAAACATCGCGGCAAGTGCCATCGTTTTGAAACTGGACCGAGACCGGTCCAAGGAGTATTTTCATATGAGCAGGACAAAGTTTGCAGCAGGGATGCATGCTTATATTTTTAAGCACAGATCCCACTCACTAACCCAAAAAGTTAGCTCCCAGCTGGAACCAAAAAATAGCAGGTTTTCCCTGGGAAACAAATTTAGCATGTTAGCAGTTTGAGTAGGCTTAGTAAATCTATGCTTCAGTAGCCCCTACATATCGTTAGCTAGCCAGCGACAAGCACTGTTTGCTGTTCTCGTAAAATGCTGAGGAAGAAGGAATCGGGACATTTGTGGAACTGTAACATTGTGTAAACGCGCGGTGTGGGGATAAAACTTGGTGGCCACCTGTATAGATTTTTGTGGAATGTCTTTGGGTTTTAGAGTGACAGAACAAGACATTTATAGACATCACCTTTTCACTGTTTTCTGACAGTTTATAGATGTTGCAGCCCTATATTAAACATGACAATTACCTTTATTCATTGTTGTTTTTTGATAATGCAAATAAATAAAACAATCTGTACAGGTACAAGCAAAAATAGACTTGGAAGGTAAAAATAGACCCTGGCAGGTCTTTAATAACAGCAGGTCTTCTGATGTTCAAGTTTTCACGCACGAGTAAACACTGACTTCTTACTTTATTTATTTTATAAATGGATTAAAAAAATCTACCACGACTACTTTAAATGTCAAGTATTAATGCACCCAGCTGAGGTCCATGTGAAAAGTAGTTTTTGTGCATTAACTTGGACAATGGCGTCCTACCTTTTGGATTTAAGTGTGATGGGTGTTTCCTTGAATGATTTCATTGTCCAAACATTATTTGTGAATGAGGCCATAATCTGCCACAGCTAACTGACATCTTTCTCTCTGCCTGTCTGTCTCCTGTTTTTCTGTCAGTGTCTCTCAGCCGGTCTGTCGGTGCTGTTAAGGAGTAGTCTTTCAGGTCTGGGTGTTTTGATAAGGTGAGTGTTTGTGTTTATCTGCGCGCTCCCAGCTCTGCGCATTACCATGAGAATGGTTTAAGCCCTGTGCTAATCCTCTGTGTCTCTGTTGTAATAAATGTCTTCATTCACACACTCCGCAGCAGAGAGGGGATAGGAATACACGGCAACAGCAAACATATCGCCTTCCCAAGGATGATGCAGTCAAACATGTCACCTTGTGTTGACCTGAAACTGTAGCATCTGTCTTGGACCAATCAACACCGTCGAGAAATACTCAAAATTGTGCCTGACATCGGATGAAAACGGTGCGGTTCTACAGATTCTTCTTTTTGTAAATAAAGATGAAATTCAGGGAGAAAAAATGTTGGGATCTTATTCATGAGTTGCATCATGGCTGGGTGACATGATTACATGATTTTGAGTGATGATTTTGAGTAAACTGAAAACTTTCAAGTACTGTCAAGTAAAAACAGAGCTGGTAATACCAGCAGTGACACCTTGACTTTAATACCTGTTCCTGTAAAAACAAAAAAAGCTGAGAAAAGACAAAAATTCAAGGCAACTTACTTCAATAGGTTTTTGAGTTTTGAGCCCAACTCATACTTTTAAGTTTTGAAAAAGTTTTACAAACTAATGATGTATTGTTATTTGTTATTGATAATTTACTTTTCTTCTTTAGATAAAGCGTTAGCTTTAGAAACCCCCCAAAAATGTGTATTTAAAAAATTGAGTAAACTGAAGTGAAAATGACTAATGGGTAATAATGTATATTTCCAACTTCAACCATTTAGTTTTCAAGCACTTAAATAATGACAAATTTTTGGTTTTTGAAATACAAATTTTATGAATTTCAACAACTTGAAGATTCAACTTTATTTTATTAAGAAAAGTAAATCTAGTGAAGAGAGTTGCCTTGAAATGTTTTAAAGTTTTCTCCACTTTTTTTTTACAGTGTACTTGGCTATATAAAAAATATGCATAACTGCTGAAAAGAACTTTAAGATATAGCCAAGCCAAAGAAGAAGGGAATGGTTGTGTGGGTGGTGTTTGTGGTACAGGGAAATAGTGGCAGAGTGAGACCTCTTACTTTCTCTGTGCTGAAGAGCAGCTATACTGGGTCAGACAACCATCCACCTTTTCGATTTGTGTATTTCTCTACTTCTTTCGCTACTCCTCTCTGCCTCTGTTCCAGGTTATCCATCCAGGTTTCCACGGTGGCGAGAAGACAATATGCCAAGACGGACATTAACATTAAAGCAGTGTTTTTCCTGCACGCCTCTATAATGTGTTATGTTAGCCAATCACCAGCATGATGAGATCTTGGTACAAGCATCCTGCATGCTTATTGGTTGACTGATGAAATGTACTCTGTAAATACTGAAATTTGGCATCGAATGACACTGGAGTTTTGGTCAAATTGATCGGTGCTATAAATGTTTTGAAGTTTGGTTCCCAGCCCCAAGTTGAAGCCAAGACGGACATCTGTTTGTCTGTTTTTTAAAAGATGTTTTTTTTAATATATTGAGCCGAGATGCAGAATTAATCACAAGCGGTCACCACATGCTTAGTATGAATACAATAAATGTGGATATGAAGGATCATTATGTTTCAAACATGTCGTGTGGACATGCATGTCCTATACCTTTTGAGCCATGTGAATATCATTTTAATAGCTTCTGACAGGCACTTCAACACTGTAGATACAGTAAATACACAGAATACAGATAAATGCAATGGATTTGCTGCGTTTCATTTCATTTAGCACGATCCAACACACTATTTCCAAAAAGAGCGTTCAGTGTGTGTGGGTGCATTTTAGAGGAGCTATTTTAAAGCTGTTTCAAATCTCTGTGAAGCCTGGATGTTGTATAATCTCTGACGGGGACAAACTGAATTCAAACAAGATGAAGGGTTGATGTAAAGAGTGATTCTCTGACAGGTGAGCAGCAAATGGGAAAGTCATTATGACTATCATGATTATAAGCTGTGCGTGAAATGTGAAGGGTCTTGAAGCCTGTATTTGACACACAGGACTCTGGAAAAACCTCAGATATCCAGGGCCCGCTCCCAAAAATTAAACAAGCTATTTAGTTATTTTTATCTGTACTCTAAACTGCACGTATATCTATGCAGACCGTCATAGGGTATTTCATTCACACAGTTATAACATGTCAGTCATAACAGCTTCAGGAGAGTTAAAACATTTATTATTTTATGAAATGTCACAGATGTAATTATAGTTTATTGGATTCAAATAAGGATGAGCAAACACTGATTCTCCGCTCAGTTAGTTTTTCAATGAGCCATTCTCACTCTCTCTCCACTCTGCGCCTCACTCCCCCCCTCCCCCACGTCTCCCTTGAGACTCACCCCGGTCACCCGGAGTTTTCCCCACACAAAGCAGTCTATTAAAAAGCCTTTAGCGAGGCCATTCACTCACAGTCCGCTTTTGCTGAGATGAGGAATGGGTTTAGGGTTAAGGTTGGAGTGTGTGTGTGTGTGCATGGGGTGGGGGGGTTTGTTGATGTTTAGCATGTAAGGTCTGGGCCTTTGGGCCGTCTGGAACATCATACCCAAGGGGTTTAGCATGTCAAAACGTTCTATAATCCCATATAATCCTATACAAATGTGTTAATAATGCTAATACTACACACTGTATGTTTTATTCCTCATCCATACATCTGTAATTCATGTCTGACATAACATTACATCACAAAGTCACAGTGCTGCCTGCATCGTTTGACTGATCTCCTGGAGGAGCTGTTCACAAACACCACAGCGACAAACACTTAAACTTTCAGCTCAGAGATTAAAGTGTTTGTCCATTGCTGTGCAGACAGGTGCTCATACTGTACAGTCAGCAAACACTCATCATCGTGTGTGTGTGTGTGTGTGTGTGTATGGGTGTGTGTGTTTCAACACTGAAGAGCAGCTGCCAGGATCGCTGGCTAGTCACCCACTTATACACACTTGCAGACTTAAAAATGATCAATTTTAGTACGACACATGCTGCATCCTAAAGCAAAGACACACCAAAACCAGGTGATATGTGAAATGTCAAGAAAAAAATATTTTCCTGTTGTTTACAGCTTGCTTTACTTAATGTTGTGGGGTTTGAATGCAAAGTACTGTGCCTGTTTATATATACTTGAATGCTGTAATTGTGTCATTTTAATTGTCTGTTTGCTTGCTGGATTATGGAAAAACTACTGGCCCAGTTTTCATTAAACTTGGTTGAAGGATGTAGCATCGGTCAAAGAAGAAACCATTAGAGTTTGGAGTGGATCAGAGTCACAGGGTGGATACACAAATTATTTTTCACTTTTGTTGCAAGATAGGGCATTTGGCCTTTGCAGAATAAATATATCTTATCCAGTAAATCCAGTAGATGGTAGTCAGAGGTGGGTCGAACTAAACGAAGCTTCTTGGTGTCGCTACTGTGCAGAATAAACTGAGGTCAGATGCAGATGTTAAAGCTGGGTACATGAAATAACACGGCTGGGTCGCGTTTCTACAAAAGTTGACTCTGATTCTACTTTTCCTCCGCACATCGCTGTCTTTTTTCCAGCATCCCTTCCTGATAATGTCACCATGCAAGTGAGCAGTCGAGATGAGAGAGACAGAGAGTGAACGCAGCAGTGAAGTTCAGTGTGTCTGTTTTTATGTGAATAAATGCTACAACTCCTCAAGATCCAAGCCAGGTTCCTGTGTTTTGAAAGCTGCTGGAGGGAGTCAGCCCTGAAGTAGCGTAAAAGCCGACACAGGCTCACTTAAGGTGGGCTGACCTTTAAGGCGGAACAGGCTATTCTAATTTCAGTGACAAGCTGCTCCTTTTGCTCAGGAGATAACCACAACCTTTAACGTCATCATCAAGGTGTTTACTGTTCGATGGAGGCATTTTGCAACCATGCTGTGTGTCTGAAGCCCACTTCAGACTTAAAACTATATTTTCACATGTTGGCTGGATGACATCAAGGTTCTTGATGATTCCACCTTGAAAAAGTCAACTTAAACTACTGCTGACATAACAGTACTAGATATATAACACATGTACCAAAGTAATTCAATTAACTTTCACCACATAACACCTCTTACTCTAGCAAATACAAATTAAGCCTCAGTAGATCTGAGGGCCAAGGTCACGCAAGCATCAATCTGAAGATCAACCGTTTCTATTCCCAGAGAGCATCTCTGTCAAGATTCTTTACTAATGTCAAAGGCCCGGGCAGCGCAGCCAGGCAGAGACATAGAGCAGGACGGAGCAATAGAACAGAAGACGGCTGAAACCCACGGTTAGCCTTTGCACCTTCCTGTTTGAAGAAGATGAAGGGATCTGTGGGGAGGAAGGTGAGATGGCAAACCTCTTCAACCCCTTTGATGCTCAAACGGCAGCAGGAGATCAGAGACGGCCAGATGGAGAAAGGGAACGGAGGGAAGAGCAACAACATATTGTGAAAAGACGGGGGAGAAAGAAAGCGTAGATGGAAGGAGGAGAGTAAGTAGAAAGACAGAGATGGAGATCCATGGCAGCAATAAGGTCCATGTCAAAGATATGTCTCCCTGGCTATGTTAAGTGCACTGGTATCGAAGCAGAGCCTTTAGTCTGGTGCCGTCCTATACACAAACACATGAAAGCTACATAATAGTGAGGATCTCCATGCCGACATGTGTGTGTGTGTTTGTGCTGATGTGTGTGTTCACCACAATAAGCAGATTGTCTAGCCAACATGCATCTTTCTGTCCAGCAGCCAAATGGAAAATGACACCAAGGCATTGGCTTTGCGCTGCACACACTCGCACACATACACACAAATCTTTGTGTTGCTACTGCTACGAGGACCCTCTGTGATTAAATTCAATCTTTAATCCCGAGCCCAAAAACAGCTTTGATCATAACCTTTACAATTACCGTGTCCTCAGACCAAACAACATTCCTGCGCTAAAAAAACACAAGGGGGCTGGCTCGGTAGGGACACGGTGAGCATTCATTAGTTTGAAGGTGAATCAGATGCCAAAACATTGCACAGTTATTAGTCATCCTGGATTGTTACAATCGGCAGATAAACTGCAGAAAGATAGCATATACTGCACATTACAAGGTTATCTACTGGGGATGTGCATATTTGATTGGACAAAGTGGTGCGGTACCGGTTTTGTTACACAGAACCATGTGGATGCTGTTTGGGAAAGGGCAGGAACTTTCAAAAAAATACTTGGCAGGCGATTGAATGAACCATCTGTCCATCACTGTCTATCAAGGGCTAACGTCAAACAATGAGATCAACAAACGAGATGACAAGATGACAACCTCCTGTGTCTTAAAGGGAACATTAGTCACTTTTCATGTGGATGTCCAGTCGTTGCCGATGTATTCAGTTGAAGCAATAAATTCCTCAGTGTGTAATATATTGACAGAGAAAGGTGAGTTTATGAGTTAATGTGATTTATACATATTTTGTTCACCACAAGAGGAAATACAACACACACACACACACACACACAGACACACAAGTTTACTACAAGCACACACACTCATGGTTTGCAGTGGGATGAGAGATGGATGGGCAAATATTGAGCTGTGACAGAGTAAACAATGCCCTGGTAACCAGATGGCTGGACTGACACACACACACACACACACACACACACACACACACACACACACACACACAAACACACACACACACATTTGACAATGTCTATCAAATCTCAATAGCTGGTGGCTCGAATGAAAACTACCGTAGGGAGAGACAGAATGAGAGGCTTGTTTTACAGCTCAGATATCCTCAGCCCATTTATCATCGTCTCTCTTTCTCCACATCTGAACATCCTTCTCTGCCTCCATCCATCCAACACTTTCTTCTCCCTTCCCCTGCATTTCTTTATCTCCTCTTTCGTTTTATCTTTTCTTTCCTGCCTCCTGTTCTTCCTGACAGCAAATGAGCTGACACAGACGCACATGCCTTGAGATGAAACAGACACGGTGGAATCTAAAGAGGTCTATTAATAAACCATAATAATTCCATCCATTATCCATGTCCAAGAGAATAAAATCTACAAGTCCAGTTTGAGCGCATTAATGTGAGTTTAAAGGCACCAAAAACAGTATATAATCCAATGAGACAGGATTTTACAGCCCTGGAAAAGTGAGAACAGGTTCAACTCAGCCTGCAGGTGGATTGATCCAGGACATGTCTCAGTGCAAGAATTATCAAGACCAGAATGATCACCAAGACTTATCAATAAACCAATATGCAAACATACTGTAGCTCCACAGAAAACAGATGCAAACAAAGCCACTGTTTCAGAACTGTGGACAGCTCCTTCACTGCTGACAGTCTCTGCCTCAGCACCACGGTCAGCGACACCTCGGCCTCCTGAGAGCTGAGCAACTAACAATGCACTGATGCAAGTGCAGTGGACATAAGAGACCTCACTATACTGCAAATTTATAATAATCCCCCCCTGGTGCCACTGTAAGGCCAAAAGTTTAGGTAACTTTTGTGATAAATGTAAACTTTATTCTGCTTGTCTGATCTTAGTAAGGTCACCACAAATCAAATAGTGTAATATTTATTTAAAAAGGCCTAGAAGTATTTAGGATTTTACATAATTGCTGCGTGTCATCCCCTCTCTTTCAACCCCCTTTCCTGCCTGCTCCTCAGCTGCCCTGTCCAATAAAGGCAAAAAGTCCAAACAAATAACCAGAAATAAAAGAATTCTGAATGTAAAGGCCTCACATAAAGGCAAGGCCATTTTTCACAACCTGAAAACCCCGAATGTGTTCTTTAATTGATTAAATGAAAGAGCTGTAGAGGATCCAAACAAAAGTCCATGAATTCATTTATTAACTTTTTAACATTGAAACCTAAATAGCAAATGTTTTGAACAAGGATTTCTATCTTGAAGAACGATATAAATGCTCTTTGTTTCATTACAAACGGTGTGTTTACAACTCAAACTGTCTTATGAAGTAGTTAGAAATGTTCATGTCCAAAATTATGTTGTATAAATTGAGTGATTTATTAAGTGTTAATTGATGCAGCTATTTTCTTGATTAATCAATTAGTTGTTTGCTCTATAAAATGTCATAGAGGACAAAAGGAGCCATAAAATATTTACATTTGAGAGGCTGGAATCAAATTTCTAAATAGTTAGCAATTAATAGAACATTAATAAACACCTCTCATGAACGTGAAGGAGTCTTTCTGAATGTTTATAGCTGTTATCAGGCATATTTATGACAGGTTTTGTCAAAACAAAGACATGTCAAACAATGTCAACTTTGCATTAGAAATTACAGAATTTATCAAATGATAGTTTGATAGATTATGTCCACTGTGGACACAAAGCTCACCTGTTGTATGTCGACACTGTCAGACCTGCGTGGCAGTTCATTCAGGTAAATTATGGTAATGGTTTATAATGATTTATAGCGACCTAATAAGGCTTTATGATTGATGTGTTACCAATATGAAATAGAGCAAGCTGTGGTTAACTAAATACAAAATCTACTTAGTCAAAGTGGGTCCTTTGATGCCAACGTATTTACCGTACACACTTGCACATGCACGTGCACACTTACAATTACCATATGCTGTTGTGGAGTCTTTGTATCTGAGGCCTAACCTGTATAATAGGTGTCACATTAGCAAGACAACAAATCAAACCATCCTTCATTTCCCAGGCCTCTCCTCTGCTCCACAGCTGTAGGCCTCTCTTTGTTGTCAGGGGAGTTTCTAATTAATATGATAAATAAGATGGCGGGTTCGACTCCCCGATGCTTTTTAATTGGAGGAAGCCTTGAATGGCACGCGGGCAGAGGCAGAGATTAGCGGGTTATTTGTGAGTGTTTTGTATGAGGACGGGAGGGAGAGAGAATTTTTATCCTTGCAGTGATTTCCTGTCTCATTGTGATACTCGACTCAATGTAACACACACACACACACACGTATGCACTCGCACACACAGCCCAGCGGGATTTGAGAGACAGCTGACAGTCTGGTTTCATGAGCCGCCATGTTAGCACTTCCTGACAATCAAAACCAC
>JAJHUR010094134.1:0-11766 GCA_027495735.1 Lutjanus campechanus | reverse complement strand
CTGCAGGGTTTAACAACAATGAAGCCTGAATACATTCATAATAATAAATTCATTATAATAAAATAATAAAACCAAGTAATTCAATCATAATCCAGAAAGAAGCTGGCTCAGCGCCTGCAAGATGCTGAGGAGGCTGTGGAAGCAGTGAACGCTAAATGTTCCTCTCTGGAGAAGACCAAACACAGGCTGCAGAATGAGATTGAAGATCTCATGGTGGATGTGGAGAGGTCTAATGCTGCTGCTGCTGCTCTGGACAAGAAGCAAAGAAATTTTGACAAGGTTGAATTTAAAATACATTTGACAATTACACTATTTTAGATGAAGAATTAGTATACAAGTATAATGATTTTAAAATATTTTCTTTATCTAAAATGTGAACCACCACTCAGATTTTGTCAGAATGGAAACAGAAGTATGAGGAGTCTCAAACAGAGCTGGAGAGCACTCAGAAGGAAGCCAGGTCTCTGAGCACTGAGCTCTTCAAACTGAAGAATTCCTATGAAGAATCTCTTGAACATCTGGAGACCATGAAGCGGGAGAATAAGAATCTGCAGGGTAAGGGCAACACCAACTTACCTCTCTACTGTTGAATCTACTCTTATGACTAAACCATTGACAATGTTACATGTTGTTTCCCAGAGGAAATATCTGATCTCACTGAACAAATTGGTGAGGGTGGAAAGAGTATCCATGAGCTTGAGAAGATTCGAAAACAGCTGGAACAAGAGAAGTCTGAGATACAAACAGCACTGGAGGAAGCAGAGGTATGTTGGATTTCCTGATACTGGACTTTGTGAACTCAAACATTTTTTGGTAATTGGTAATAATTAGTCATATGTTTGATTCTCAATCTTTATTTCATGACAGGCCTCACTGGAGCACGAGGAAGGGAAGATTCTCAGAGTCCAGCTGGAGTTCAACCAGGTCAAGGCTGAAATTGAGCGCAAGCTGTCCGAGAAAGATGAAGAGATGGAGCAAGCAAAGAGAAACCAACAGCGAATTGTGGACACTCTTCAGAGCTCCCTTGAGGCTGAGACCCGCAGCAGGAATGAGGCCCTCCGTATAAAGAAGAAGATGGAGGGAGACCTCAATGAGATGGAGATCCAGCTTAGTCAAGCCAACAGGCAGGCTGCTGAGGCCCAGAAACAACTTAAATCTGTTCATTCACATCTAAAAGTATGTATTTCATTTCAAAATAGGATGCCTTGGACAAATTATGCTGTCACTAGATTACACTTGTTTTACAATAAATGTCACATTCTTCCAGGATGCTCAGCTCCAGCTTGATGATGCTCTGCGAGCCAACGATGATATGAAGGAAAACATTGCCATTGTTGAGAGACGCAACAACCTGCTTCAAGCTGAAGTGGAGGAGCTCAGGTCTGCTCTGGAGCAAACTGAGAGAGGTCGCAAACTTGCTGAGCAAGAGCTGCTGGATGTTAGTGAGAGGGTGCAGCTACTGCACTCACAGGTAGGATACAGTCATTGCAACCTGGCACAGTCCTTTGCTATTCTTGTCACTTAACTTACAATTGTATAACAAAATTTTGTCTTTGACTAGAACACCAGTTTGCTGAACCAAAAGAAGAAGCTGGAGGCTGATACATCCCAGCTTCAGACTGAAGTGGAGGAGGCAGTGCAGGAGTGCAGAAATGCTGAAGAAAAGGCCAAGAAGGCCATTACTGATGCTGCCATGATGGCAGAGGAGCTGAAGAAAGAGCAGGACACCAGCGCTCACCTGGAGCGTATGAAGAAGAACATGGAGCAAACCATCAAAGACCTGCAGCACCGTCTGGATGAAGCTGAACAGATCGCCATGAAGGGAGGCAAGAAGCAGGTGCAGAAGCTCGAGGCCAGGGTGAGTATAAGTTGGCTCTTTGACTCCTTGCATCATTTAAATATGTTAAATAACTAGCTGCTCTATGTGAAGTACAGAGGCATTGGCTGACTTTTGTTGTGGCTTTGTCCTTCACACTGCAGGTCAGAGAACTTGAAAATGAGGTGGAAGCTGAACAAAAAAAGGCCAGTGATGCTGTAAAGGGAGTAAGAAAGTATGAAAGACGTATCAAGGAACTTGCCTATCAGGTAATTACACACATTACACATGTGGCCCACTTGACCAAACTGACATTAAATGTGACACTCTTCTTCGTTGTGATACACTGCTCTATCTTGATGAGATCAAGTGATGCATTTTATTTTATGTTGTTTATGCACGATTTAGACAGAAGAAGACCGTAAAAATCTAGCACGCCTTCAAGATTTGGTGGACAAGCTGCAGCTAAAGGTCAAATCGTACAAGAAGGCTGCTGAGGAGGCTGTAAGTACTGTGAAATTCAAATTCCAAACTTGCATCTTACCAGAGAAACTAAGCATTATCGGAGCAGATATAACACGTAACATACATATATGGTGTGTCTCTTCTACAGGAAGAACAGGCCAACACTAATCTTACAAAGTTCCGCAAGCTTCAACATGAGCTTGATGAAGCCGAGGAGAGAGCTGACATCGCTGAATCTCAGGTCAACAAGCTACGTGCCAAGAGCCGTGATGTGGGGTCAAAGGTCAGTATGCACACAATGCACATACATTTAAAAATAGGGAATCTTTAGATACTTTGTTGTTTAACCACACAGAAAGAAATGTTACCTAGCAGTGCCAATCATTTTACTCATATATTGTATAACAGTGAGGCACTGGTCCTCCATTGATTTGTCAGTGGTGGCTATTTTTAGTACATTTAATTTGTATTAATTTAATTCGGTTAATACTCCTCTGAGGGGTCTAAAGGGTGAATAATATGGGGACACTGGTTCAATCCGTCATGTCACAAAGGTTGAAATAACACACATAACAAATCATATCTTACTATTTATCTTGTATTTTTTTTCTTTTGTTTCAGAAAGGACTTGATGAAGAGTGAAGTTCCCTCAAAAAAGTTCTGAGGCACCTGTTGCATGTGTAATGGTGTCTCCCTAAAAGTGTTTTTTGTTCAGTAGAATAAATTTATGTGCATCTGAAACTGTTTCTTGACTCTTCACTGACAAAGGCTTTAGTGGTTCATAATTACTGAGAATTAAAATTTACTTTTTTCCTAAATAAGTAAAATTTAAATTTCTGAATAAAATAAATTCATGATTTGAGTTTGAATTACTTTTTGAAATAAAAAGTGAAATAAAACGAATGGTTACACTATAATGGCTACAGAGTAATAATAAACAAAGATAAAATACATGAAGTCCACAAAGAAAAAAGCCTAAAAATGCGTGTAAATTTGCCAACTGTATCTTTTACTGTTTTTTTTTCCAATACACAAAATATGGTTAAGCCGCTCCCATGCCTATTGGCCAGTCAGGATTCAAAATTGTCTGATCGATCCTTAAGAGTGAATTGCTAATAACTAAGTTGAATAATTCTAACAATATGTGAGTGTTAATAATTATGTATAAAACAGACAAGAAAGTCAGTCATTAAGTCAGTCAGTGAAGAAGACCTTAGAATAAATTATAATAAATTCTTTTGATGGAAAAATAAATCCTGATACTGAAAACTAACAAAGGGTGTCTACTTGTATATATTTATATTATTTTTATTTATGTCTTTATTATTTATTTCCAAAAGTGTCATGTATGGTCGTCCTTAGATCAAATATTACAAAAACTACATTTACGTTACATTACATTACATTACAATTATTTAGCTGACATTTTTATCCAAAGCAACTTACAATAAGTGCATTTTAAAAAAATACTTTTTACTTGCTACAATTGTTTCATTTGCCAAATGAACATGCTGGACCTGAGGTTGCAAAAGTCACTCAGTATCCTGATCAGCAGAGTGCGCTCACACTCTATTTTAGTTTGGTTAAGCAGATAGTTGTAGTTGTTTAATTGGTTTTATTAAAGGACAACAGTTAAACCCTTACATACTGATAACACCTATTATTATTATTTTAACACTGATAATACTATACACTTTTTCAATTATTACAACCTATTTTTTGTTTCAATGTGCAAATTCAAAATAAACAAAAATAAAGTACTTTTCTGAATTGATTCTGGTTAACTGAATACGTTTTGTGGGGCAAATCTATTAAAAGCATTTCAAGGATCCCAAATTAGAATAGGGTTGTGAAAATGTGAAAAAGCCATTAAACAACCATGCGATAAGGAGAAAAGAATGTTGCTGCTTCGATCCCTCCCTGAAAAAGCTGACTAAAGGCAGAGCAGTACAGTAGAGTGTGCTTGTGAGTACTACTGAGAGAAAAATCTACATTCCCAGTATTAAACGTGCGTCCACAAACCAAGAAACTGCCAAAGTATTACACATTTCTGGTTTAATGACTGGAACTAATGATTTGCTAATCATTACTTCATAAAAGTCCTCCAGGGAGAATTTTCCAGTACACAGAGCATATTGCATTTTGAGTTTGCAGCAGCTCTTAAGCAAAAGTGGACCATTTTTGGATTATTAAAGGAGGATCTGTGCAGCTAGAATGAGCAATATGGATGACTGCACAACAGTAGTGTATGAGAAGAACTATGAGACGTTTGTACAGAAACACCACAGCAAAAGGACTGAAGAACTACAATGGATATATGACAAAATAAAGCAAGATCTCACTAATTACCACTTTAAAAATGCTAAAATAGCATTGTAAAAACATAGCAGATAGCAGTTGTAACTGAAAAAAAACTGTCGACTAAAGATGTAACGATAAATCAATCTGGATTGATACATCAATTAAATGTTGAACATTCCAATATTATCAATGCAAATTGAAAATATTGAACTGTATCGTAATCTCTATGATACACCTCTATTTGAAAAATCACATGGTATGTCTGTGCCATAAAGTCATTCAGTCATAAACCTGTCAAATCATAATTTAGTTACTTTTTGTGAGTTGACATAAATGTATGAATTTGTTGTGAATTTGGCACATTGAATTGAATCAAAATTGTATTGAGGCAGACTTTGTGATATTTGCATATATTGTATCACTGTCCAAAGAATTTATATGATATCATGAAGAAACCGAAGTAGAGAAAGGATTTACATCCCTACACTTTATCCATTTAAAAATTATTTTCACCAATGATTTTGGACACAGAAAATCACCCAGTCATGAGCCAACCGTTGCCTTTTACTTAAATGTAATCCATTTTGAGATTACACACTAAAATGGATAAAACTAAACTAGTAAAGTTGTCAACTAACCTTTTTGTCAGTAGTGGAAGTCAGTCTCCTCCAGTAACAGGCATCTTCTTTTCAAAGCCAGATGAGGGAGGGCCGTCTGGAACACAGAAAAGAGGAAGACTTGACTTGACTGACAGGCAGATAATCTCCTGCAAGACAGACCAAGAATCAAGAAACACCATTTCATAAATCAAAACAGGGCATTAAGATTTAGAGTATGTTATTATATAAGTTTTTCAAATAAGCAGATTTTTTCAGTTTTCCAATTTGCTTACAAAAAAGTAGACAATGAAAGCTTTAAATGGTCTGTACTGTACCTTTCCTTTATTTCGCCATGTCCTGGTCATTGCCTCGTCAGGATACAAGCAGAGCTCAGGAGGAGAGCCCATACAGAGGTCCACAGTCTGAATAAGTGGAGAGAAGACAGAGCAAGAGAACAATCAACTCCTCACCTCCATCAGGGCTTAACACGCCCTTAGAAGTGACCTTCCACAACAACAAAGGACAAATACTAACAATAGCTTTGTTGGCTCTCATTTCAAACTTAAGGGAGTCAAGGTGCTTCACACCTTCCCTTGTGTGTTCATGTGATTGTAAAAGTCAGAGACACAAGGACTGTGGACAGCTGGGAATGAGACCTTTACACGTCGGCTGAGTGCTCTGCTAGCCTGGAATAGACTGAGGAGATGAGAATTCTAGTATGAAGTCAAGCAGGGAATGGTGAGATGTGAAAGACAGCTAAGGTTCTGGCTGTATTACTGAGCAACATGCTTTGTAAGATTGAATTCGTACCAGAGTTTCACTGTACCAGGGTTTAAATTCTCTCTCAGGTCAAGAAAATTATATTACATGTTTCAGAAAGCTCCTTGCTACGATAATTCATGGTACAATTGATTTGCCTCACTGTCCTTCAGGGTATAACACAACTGAGTTGTTTTAAGTTCAGTCTGAACGCAGATTAATTAGCCATCTTATTGTATATAAATTATATCGTATTCATTATTACACTACATATAGTACATACACTAGATAAGTGGTTTCTCATGGCCTCATCACCTGTTGTTTCTGGTCACTGAAAAATAAAACCTGTCCCGCTAATTGCGTCACAAGCTGTCCCCAAGCTGTCCTCTGAACCACCAAGCCCCCAAAGGCAGCCAGCAGGAATTTCACAAGTTATCTTTGTGCTCAAGGATAAAAAGAAGAAAACAATGCCGTGTCAACAGGAGGAGAACAAGGGCATTCGCAGCCGGCAATGTTTGGATAGAAGCCCAGAGTATAGGTTACAATATAGGTTAGTCTATATGGATTTGTTTGAGGGCACAAAACTTTATTGTGTATGCCAATATTTTATTTTTCTAAAAAACAAAAAGAAGTTACACGAAATAATCTGTATTTCTTTGAACACTCAAAGAGGTTATAAATGATGCAATGAAAAAAATAATAAACCTAAAATCTGAAATCTGAGTCTAAAAATGACAAAAAGTTACAAACACTGTAGTTGAACTACTTATTAAATTTTACATGTTTTATAATTAAAAACAGATGCTTATTTGTACAAGCTTCTTAGTGTTGTCAAGTGGTAGAACACAGAGTACCTTTTAACGTTTAAACATAAAACTTCTGTTTGACCTAATCTTGAACTGATCTGCTCCAAAAATCCAGGTATTCAATACATGTATATGTATGTCATGAGAATAATTACACACCCTGAGACTTCATATATACCTTAATGGACGCACGTGCGGAAGTCTCGCGAGATTGACGCCATGTTTACATCCTACCGGCTACATGCTACAGCTGACATTTCAGCTAAAAACATGGCGTAAATGGCGTTTTTTGTGGTTAATTTTTAATGTCGCAGCTCGCGGACACTTGGATTACACCACACAAGCAGGATGGAGACATTTTGTGTTTGTTTTGTGTGCTTTTTTTAACGTTTTATCCATGGTCACCATTCACTGCCATTGTACTGGATGAGGCTGCTACCCTGTTTCTCCTAAAACTCCAGGATTGTTTTGTGAACTGAAGACCTTCACCCATCATCACATCAGCATAGTGGTGAGTACATACTGAGTGGGTTATCATGTAAAGTGGAGTATCACTTTAACATTGTGGGCCCTGTCTTAGGCTGATCTAAAGTGCAAGTGGAAAGTGCGAGGCGCAATGGTTTCATTTATTCAAGTTGTGTCCAAATCCACCTTTTCCATCTTGCATCTTTTCATCAGGGGTATCCTGCCCTGCCCCGCCCCTTGTGCCACCAACACAACATGCACTAAACCAATCAGAAAGTCAGCTCTCATCACTTTTTGAGAGGCAGGTGCACCAGGAGCGCAAGCAGTGGCAGCATGATGGCGGATTACCAGGAGGAAACAAAGAGAAAAGATTTTCAAAAGAGGAGACAGAGCTCCTGGTTCGAGAAGTGACAGCGCAAGAGTGCACAACATATGGAGACGACAGGACGTCTCCAAAGCAGCTTCATGTGGAAATAGTTTATTTTAATGCCTAACAATGACTAACAAATAACAATAAAGGAACCGCAAATGCAATGCAGATATGTAACTGGTCATGTTTTACACTGAAGCACCTTAAAATGTATGTATTGTATTTTTTATTATTATCATCATCATTATTATGCAGCTCCGCTGGCTGAGGAGCGAGGGAGATGAGTGAGGAGTAGGGGAGAGAGACGGTGCGGTCGAGAGGAGAGGTGAACCGATCCAGTCTGGCTGCGAAGATTTTGCACTTTGACCAGGTTTTAGCTGGTCTAAAGGGTAAGTGGCTTTTACTCCAATGCACCAAGCACAAGGCTGCGCCTTAATTTTGGCTTAATTTTTAGCCCATGGCTGCACAGACCAGGTGCAAGTGCATTTACTATCTTGCAGACGTGGCAAAAATGGCACTTGCACCAGTGTTAGATAGCTAATCCACCTGCACCACCAGTGCAATGGCTTTGCACTGGGTGTAAGATAGGGCCCTGTGTCTCCAGCAGTGGAGAGAAGCAATTGTTTAATGCTGCAGTGTGTGTCACTCAGCCACTCTCGTTTGTTACAGCTGATTGCTACTCCGCTCCGTTAACATCTAAATGTTAGACTGGGTGGTGGTATAAAAATGCTCACAATACACTTCATGCTCATTTTGCAAATGTAATTATTTAGCCACTAAATTAAAACATATTTTCAACTGCTGCCTGAAGTACATCTCTCTTTATTAACTGGTGATAATGTAGAGTGTCCAGGTGCTACACTGCCCACCTTTTTCGCTCCATCAACATCACTTTGTTAATTAACATTTAGAAAATGGATTCTTTACAGATGTGAATTGATTTAGAATACTCGCATCGTAATGCATCTAAGAATCAAGTTTTTTCCCCAACTCCTAAGACACACATGCACATATAGTGAGCAAGTGAGTGATTGAGTGAATGAGTCTGAATCTCACAAAGCCAACTCAACATAAATTAAGAATCATTTTAATATCTGCATAAACAAATACACAGGAACACCAACACCTGCGCATTTATACTAATCTGATACATCAAAGCTAATGACTTATCCAAATGCAGAATGCCAGCAGGAATACATGACCTCATGGCTCTTTTACTACTGAACAGTGTTATCCTTTGGCACTCATGTTTCTTTACTACTCTGGACTCTGGTTTTACTTGGGAAATTTTGACAGGAGAGAGTAATTGCACTCCCTTGCTACATCCAATTGCCTAGATTAATGCATGAACTAAAGTTACTGTGAGACTCGCATATGGCACTGACCTCCTAGGAGATCATACTGACAGTGAAAGTTCACACAGATTTATGGTTTTTAAGCCATTTCAACTGTCTCACTAGTCAAGAGTCATGGCAAATATTTTTGTGTATCAACCATGTGGGTCATTGACTCCAAAATCAAAGAAAATCTTAAAACCTATTTATTATTCAGGCGGAGAAAGCTTTTAACCAGTCCTACGTCATTGAAAAGTGTCTATCTCAAAAGCAGAGCTCACATAAACTTGAAAATGAGTTGCAATGCACAGTCTGAATATTTCTATTGGTGGTAAAGAAAAAAAGGGAACGATGCCAGATGACCAGGGCTAAGGGCATATATCTGTGAACAGTGGTGAGTGATAATGAAGGGATCTCACAGCTGTGACCTTGGCCTTGTCTTGCCACTTTGTAGACAACAGCTGCAGCTCTGTATTCTCCCTCTTGAAATGTATTTCACACCGTATCACTTGACAGACTATTGTTGAACTTCAGATCGCAATATATTTGATGTCCCATAAATCCTGCTTGCTTGCTAGCCTACTTTATTTAGATTTAGAGTATAGAGGCTGTCACATGTCTGTCACTAAATAAGAAATACATCATCATAAAGCATAGTGGGTCTATCTTCTAAGCAACAATGGCCATCAATAAAGTATTCAGATTTTATTTATTATTTTATTATTTTATTTATTATTTTAGACTTAAATTTTTCAGTGCCAAGAAAATAAAGAATACATGCCTAATTAGTGCTGTTCTGGAGCATAGAGTAGAGTAGGTCACATCATGTGTTGATACAGATTCATAATAATTAAGTCAAGATAGAATTAAGATTATCACCAAGTGTTTGAGTGATCATACCCCAACAAGGTTTGTCAATCACTGATTGATATAGTATACTCAACAAAGAAATATTAAATAATAACATTTTCAGCATCAAGTTAACTGCCACTCTTTTTGTTCTTTATTATTCCAGAATTATTTCATATAACTCACTCAGACACAAGAGAATAACTTGATAGACAGTGGCCTGTCCCTGCTCCCCCACCTCCTGCCTTCCCCTTTCTTTGTCATGTCCCGTCTGGCGTATTAGTCTGTTGTTCACAAGGCGAGAGCAACAAATAGCAGCACTAGGCTTTACCCAATTTGGAGAATGCTTTTTGTGATAGGAAACCTGGATGCCATTTCTCTAATATTCATCCCCATATTTGGTTGACTAACAACCTTTATTAGTGGAGGGGCAGCCTGGTGTCAGCCACTGGATCCATCATTTCACTTGACAAAGGTTGACAGTCAAAGGTAAGAAAAACATCCACTCATTTGAGAAACTGTTGTACATTGTATGTGACTGATCATTTTAAATATTGTTTGTTTTAGATGTTAAAATGACTGTTATATATATTGACAGTATATTTTATTAAGTACATTTACATGCCAAACTTGATATTGTCTTCATTAAATGATGATGTCATATGACATTTGGTTTGCTTCTGTCCACTAAATATAAATAGAACAGATCCCAATTTCCTGTGGAGTGAAAACACCTCAGGTAAAATTCACAGCTACATTTAAGTGACATTGTAATCACTTATGATGTCCAACAGTTAACTATATAATTATTTAAAGCATCTTGCTCTTCTGTTGACACATGCATATGTGAGCGACAAATGCCTTTTCTGATTCTGCCATTTTGGGGTTGTTCATGCTCATGTTAAGGACTTCTGCATGTCTCTTTAGCTCTAATGTTAAAGATACATCCATTTAAGCTTATATATTTCTGTATTAAAAGAAAAAAGGTTAAAGGTTTTAAATTATATAGGTATATTAACAAGTCAATGATTGGAAATATTGATTTTATACGGGCATACAGTTTGTATATTTTGTATATTAATCCTTTGTCTTGTGTTTCCCTTGGGTCTTATGTAATGGGTCATATGTATATGTGCAGTCCCTAAACTCTGTTCTATTCTTAAAAGGTTGAAAAATGGGTGATGCTGCCATGGCAGAGTTTGGGCCCGCTGCTCCTTTTCTGAGGAAGTCGGATAAGGAGCGTCTGGAGGCCCAGACCCGTCCCTTCGACATGAAGAAGGAGTGCTTCGTTCCTGACCCTGAGGTTGAGTATGTCAAGGCATCCATTACTAGCCGTGACGGGGACAAAGTTACTGCTCAGACTGAATTTGGAAAGGTATGTACATCGCATCAATTTATTTCAGTTCAAATGTTAGCTAATTCAAGTCTTGACCCTTGCTTGAGAATGTGTTATCTCTTTCTGCAGACTGTCACAGTGAAGGAGTGTGATGTACACCCTCAGAACCCGCCAAAGTTCGATAAAATTGAAGACATGGCGATGTTCACCTTCCTCCATGAGCCTGCTGTACTGTTTAACCTCAAAGAGCGTTATGCAGCATGGATGATTTACGTGAGCAAACTGTCTAATCTGTAAATTAATTTCCTTCATTCATAAGACATCTCGGCATCTGAAGCCACTATTCTCTATCCCTCAACACAACAGACCTACTCTGGGCTCTTCTGTGTGACTGTCAACCCCTACAAGTGGCTGCCAGTCTACAACCAAGAAGTGGTTGTTGCCTACAGAGGAAAGAAGAGAAGTGAAGCTCCTCCTCATATCTTCTCCATCTCTGACAATGCCTACCAGTACATGCTGTCAGGTGAATTATCTATTTTTAGCCTTCATCGTGTTTAAATATTCAACTCAGATGTCATTACATTTTTTACTGATAATTTGAAAAATCTCTCTTGCTAACAGACAGAGAAAACCAGTCTATCCTTATCACGTAAGTCACACAACCAA